>JACYXH010000829.1:35000-47500 GCA_026745465.1 Lota lota
CTCTCTCTCTCTCTCTCTCTCTCTCCCTTCCCCCCTCCCCAACAGGTAGAGTCGGGGGTTTTCCGTGCCAGATGCTTGCTGATGTGCTTCATTAAGTGAGTAGTGGAGTTCGTGCGATTACAGGACATTATGTTACATCACAGTATACTGTGATTCAGCCCCTCGTCTTCCTGAAACACACTTGACTTGATGATGATGATGGTGATGATGAAGGTGATAGTAGTGAAGATGAAGATGATGCTGATAGTGATGCTGATGTTGACGTTGATGATAGTAGTGATGATGATGATGGTGCGGATGAAGAAGGTGATGATGGTAGTAGTGATGATTATGATGGTGAGCATCGTGATGATGGTGGTGAGGATGAAGAAGATGATGATGGTAGTAGTGATGATTATGATGGTGAGGATCGTGATGATGGTGGCGAGGATGAAGAATATGATGATGGTAGTAGTGATGATGAGGATGAAGAAGAAGATGATGATGGTGAGTATAAAGATGAAGATGATCATCATCTTCATGATGATGATGATGTTCGGTGTTTCCAAGCAGACCTTGTCTCTTGTATTCTCCAGTATCCATGGTAACAGTAGGTGTCTGCTGAGTGTGTATTTCTGCGCAACCATCTTTGACTTGGTACAGTTTGTTCAATGTCACTCCATAGTTAACCCTGAACTACACCTCCTCCTCCTCCTCCTCCTCCTCCTCCTCCTCCTCCCCTGCTCCTGTTTTCTCTGCCATTGTAATAAGGTCACCCCCCACACACACACACACACACACACACACACACACACACACACACACACACACACCCTGTGTCCTCCTCTTCCTCACCCCTCCTTGACCCTTCCCCACGACTCTGCAATCCAATTAAAACCACATTAGCAGAGAGAACATGAAATGAACAACTCCAGATTACATGGGCTTGCTGGTGATGAACAGCTAGCTAGCTAGCTACTCACACACACATTAACTACCCAGACAGTTGACTCTAGCACTCTGCCAATCTGCCCAGTCAGCACAGTGTGTTTGTGTTATATAGAGGAGTGTGTGCTTGTATGTGTGTGTGTGTGTTGTATGAGTGTGCGTGTATGCGCGCTATATAAATGAGTGTGTTTGTGTGTATGTGTGTGTGTGGGTGTGTTTGTCGGGTGAAATGAGACCTAGGTCTTGGCCTCTCTGCAGGTAATAAAAATATAGAGTGCCCTCCAGATCCTCTTAGAGAGAGAGAGAGAGAGAGAGAGAGAGAGAGAGAGAGAGAGAGAGAGAGAGAGAGAGAGAGAGAGAGAGAGAGAGAGAGAGAGAGAGAGAGAGAGAGAGAGAGAGAGAGAGAGAGAGAGAGAGAGAGAGAGAGAGAGAGAGAGAGAGACTCCATTGATTGGAACACTGTTACCTGGTGCTCAGTCCAGGCATTTTTGACAAACCTTTTAAAATCGCATTAAAATATTTAATGGAATTCATGGCAAAGAATCCTTTTGGTCATTTTGACATGTGGGAGCCGTGGAGGCGTTGGCATACGACCGCCATAGTACACAGCGAAGCACACTGAGCGTGAATACATAGCATGGCTGTACTTCTTACCTGCTTCACAGGGGGAGATTAGAGAAGGAGAGGAGGAGAGAAGGAGACTAGAGGAGGAGACTAGGGGAGGAGACTAGAGGAGGGGACTAGGAGAGGAGACTAGAGGAGGAGACTAGGAGGAGACTAAAGGAGGAGACTAGAGGAGGAGACTAGGGGAGGATACTAGGGGAGGAGACTAGAGGAGGAAACTAGAGAAGGAGACTAGGAGAGGAGACTAGGGGAGGAGACTAGAGGAAGAGACTAGGGGAGGAGACTAGAGGAGGAAACTAGTGGAGGAGACTAGAGGAGGAGACTAGATTAGAGGAGACTAGGAGGAAACTAGAGGAGGAGACTAGGGGAGGATACTAGGGGAGGAGACCAGTGGAGGAGACTAGGGGCTCCAGGTCTAGTGGCGGGGCTGCGGGGGCCTGGGAGAGGGGTCTTCTGGGGTCTGCTGTCTGTCCCAATAAGATAACAGCGTGTCATTCTATCCCATGCAGTATTCATGAGCCCGACGTGGCCTTCTGTAAACGGGCCAATTTGTAGCGGAAGGCGGGCATTAAGATTGGCCAGCCGATAAGAGGCAGGACCCCTGGGGAGAGACTGGGTGGGGAGGAGGAGGAGGAGGAGGTGGGCAGGCTGGCGCTATTGTTGAGGGAGGGAGAGGAGGAGAGAATATGGTGGAGAGAGGAGAGTGGACGAAGGGAGGAGGGAGAGGGAAGGAGGGAGGGAAGGAGATGAAAAGAGGAGAGGGAGGGTGGAGAAGAGAGGGGAGGAAGGGAAAAGGGAGAGAGCAGGAGGGAGATAAGGAGAGGAAGAGAGGAGAGAGACGGTGGAGGAAAGGAGAGAAAGAGGAAAGGAGAGAAGGAGGTAAGGAGAGAAAGGGAGGGAGGGGAGAGAGAGGAGGAGAAGGAGGAAGAGGAGAGAGTAAAGCAACAAGAGAATGGTGGAGAGGGCGTGAGAACCAGACAGGCAACAGAAGCGGACGGGATGACGCAAAACGAATCATAACTCCTTAATCACATGCAACTCAGTAAGTAACTACATAGCAGTTAATGGACTTTACATTGAACAGATCCTGTGCCTACCTCCCTCGCTAACAAAGAGTACATTTCTGTCCCCTGCTTTTAAAAGACCCCCCGCCCACGGTCCAACCAGGTTTTTTATCGCGCCGCTAACGTTGTACTAGCGCCCCTCAAATAACGTTCCAAATCAGCGCCATAAAATCCCAATTAAGCGCTTGAAATGTGCCGGTGGTGAAGTGGCCTTGATCGCCCTCCTCCCCTCGGTGAGAGAGAGAGAGAGAGAGAGAGAGAGAGAGAGAGAGAGAGAGAGAGAGAGAGAGAGAGAGAGAGAGAGAGAGAGAGAGAGAGAGAGAGAGAGAGAGAGAGAGAGAGAGAGAGAGAGAGAGAGAGAGAGAGAGGAAACAGGATGCAGATTTACGACGGGACCATTTAAATGGTAATGCGCGTTCCTTATCTGGTATGGAAATGAACCGGTCGGGTCCATGCCTTCATCATGCGCATGAACACGGCTGAGACTACGCACGACGCAGCGTTCACGCTTGGCGTTATTTACTCGCGCGCTAACGAGGGCGCTGACACGCTCGTTAGCGTTAATTAGCTTTAATTGGCAAAACATACTGACACAGCACACCTGCACCCACCCCCTGGATACCATGTGGTGGATCTCACACGTCCCTAGTACCAGGAATCGCTCGCTGCAGAAACCAGATCATCCCGATTCAGATCTGTAACCTGCGCGCACAAATGATACCGCCTCGTACGGTTTGCTATGTCGCGGAGTCCACCAGCCTGCCCTGGTCCCCACGTCCAGGCCAGTCCAGGGCAGTATCCACGGTCATGCATGACCGTGGATACTGCTCTGGTCCCCACGTCCAGGCCAGTCCAGGGCAGTATCCACGGTCATGCATGACCGTGGACACTGCTCTGGTCCCCACGTCCAGGCCAGTCCAGGGCAGTATCCACGGTCATGCATGACCGTGGATACTGCCCTGGTCCCCACGTCCAGGCCAGTCCAGGGCAGTATCCACGGTCATGCATGACCGTGGATACTGCCCTGGTCCCCACGTCCAGGCCAGTCCAGGGCAGTATCCACGGTCATGCATGACCGTGGATACTGCCCTGGTCCCCACGTCCAGGCCAGTCCAGGGCAGTATCCACGGTCATGCATGACCGTGGACACTGCTCTGGTCCCCACGTCCAGGCCAGTCCAGGGCAGTATCCACGGTCATGCATGACCGTGGATACTGCCCTGGTCCCCACGTCCAGGCCAGTCCAGGGCAGTATCCACGGTCATGCATGACCGTGGATACTGCCCTGGTCCCCACGTCCAGGCCAGTCCAGGGCAGTATCCACGGTCATGCATGACCGTGGATACACACATGACCGTGAGTAAGTATACGTTATGAATTTCAGCCTGATCAGAACGGCGTGTGTATTAGATACGATAAAAATATTTTAGTAATCCCCGATGGTAAATTTGGGTGTCAGAGGAGGAGAATTAAGACGTCATTACAAAAAGAGATTACCTATTTTCAACTAAGATTATGGGACTGCAAAAAAAGATGCGAAAAAGTAGATCTGTGTACACAATCGAATGCGCGCCGGTGTGTGAGTGAGTGTGTGTGTGTGTATGAGTGTGTGTGTGTGTGTGTGAGTGTGTCGATGTGTGAGTGTGTGTGAGGACTGCACCATATTACATTAAAATCTGTAAACAACAGCTTCGTGTCAACACCAGATCTAATTAACAGGATTAAAAGCCACAGCAAGACGACACGGTTTTGTTGACTGATAATTTCCGAATTTTGCCTGCCTTCTTTGCTATCTGTTGGGTCAACATGGTCCACCGTTTATGAAGAACCTCCCAGCACCATCACCTGAGAGACCACAGCAGGAAGGGGAAATTGAGTTCCTACGTCGTCCGTTCATTTCCTCCAGAAGCGACGGCCGCTGACGTCATGAATCACTCAACGTCAATGAATCCCACATGGAGGTTCGGACAGCAGAAACGCGCTAGCCTGGGAACCAGACGAATCTGCGAGCTCATGTTGCGTTTGCTCTGTCATGTGCGTCTGCCCCCCCCCCCCCCTCCCGTTAGGACAGATCTCCAGCAGAACAGGCCCGGGTCGGGACAATCACAACCGTTTAACTTATGTGGGGCGGGCTTAACACGATGACTTTTCATAAGCTAGTATTTTCATCAACATTCCTAGTACGCATTTGCGAAATTGGTCCGGCGATGTCAGGCTAGAAACTAAAGGACTGGAGTAGAGTAAAAAAGAGAACTGAAAATAAGAACAAGAATGGAACGACAGAAATATACAGAAGAATGTGTCTCAATCGTACTTTGTTTCGAAATGTGGGAGCCTTATACACATTGTGTGTGTGTGTGTCTGTGTGTGTCTGTGTGTGTCTGTGTGTGCGATTGTTTGTCCAGGCATGTCTTTGTGGTTGGGGCGTTGTCTGGTTTTGTGTGTGTATGTGTGTGTGAGACAGTTTGATGTTTGTTTGTGTAGGTTTGTACGGGCACATTGTCTTTGTGTGTGTGTTTGTGTGAGGCCGTTGTCTGTGTGTGTGTCTGTGTGGGGCCGTTATATGCCTGTGGGTGTGTGGGTGTGTGAGCGAGTGTGTGCGTGTGTGTGGCATGTTAACTCAGAAGTCGTGGTGTAGTAGGGACCTTAATAATGTAGATTAGTAGGGACATTCAGAGCTATAGATGGACTCAGGGCAGCAGTACAGTAGAGATACCATTTAACAAACAGCCCCCTGCCTACACCCTCACTGGCAGCACACGCCTTTGCTAATACAAGACCCAGTGCTGCTAGCTAATAATAGAATGCTAATTCCTGGGCTATAGCCTAGCACTTTTGGCGAATATTAGACTAATAACTCCTTTGATATAGCCTAGCGCTTCTAGCTAATAATAGCACGCCAACTCCTGTGCTATAGCCTAGCACTACTAGCCAATAATAGACAGCAAACTCCTGTGCCATAGCCTATCTCTAGCTAATGATAGCCAGCAAAAAAACATTGTATAGTCTAGTGCCTGCTAGCTTATAATAGCCCTCTAATTCCCGTGCTATGCAGGTTCCTTCCCTTCTGTTTGGAGTCTTCTCTTTGGTCCTGGTCCCCACAAAGCAGGTAAATCACCTTCAGTGTTTTACAGCAAGTGTTATGTTTGAATGTGTTGGCCTTATAAACCCACTGCAGTGGAAATCAGTTATAATCACTGCTGTAGAAGGGCAACGTCGTTTGGAGGCCATCTTGACGTATTTCCTATTAGCTATTTATAAAGCATAATGCTAGTTACTTAATACTAGCTACGTTATTCTAACTGTCTGGCAGAATCATTGTCAGTGGCTGGGATTGTAAGCGGCAAACCATTTATTTCAGTTTTAGAAGGAGTTGAAGAAAAAGGAAAGGCTTGATTTATGTAATTTGTGTGTCACGCTTTGCTGAATCTGAGCAAAGTTAGCACTGGGGGAATGAGCTAACAAAGTATGACTAAACACAATTTCATGTCAGTTTAACTGGTGTGTGTGTGCGTGTGTGTGTGTGCGTGTGTGTGTTACTAGATCGAAGGGAAGGCAGCTGTCAATACATTTAGCTGCCAATCATCAGGCAATCTTCAGACACACACGTGCACTCACACACTCCCTCGTTGAAATGCAGAAGGTTATCGTACGATATGTTAAAATAAATCAATGCAAAGCCACATCTCTACTGGATTCAGCTCATGCCTTTGATCTACTTCACGGTGACGAGGTCGCGACCCTCGACCTTTATCCAGGGTCCAGGCTTAGGCCCGTTCCCTAGACGATGGACTCCTCCAGGTGATGGATGTGTGTGTGGAAGCTGAGGAACGCGGCGGTTGACCAAGCTTTATCGGGGCTAAAGCCCTGTGAGCGGGGTACGCCTGCTGCGTAAAGTTGTCAGGGAGGATGAGGATAAAGCTCACACCTAATATGAGGACGTTATGGTAGCGATTTGCACGCTACATAGCTATCATGCTACGACGTCCAGTGCAGCTTTCACAAAACAGTCTTGTTAGAAAAAGACCTGCTGCCGTTTGTTGAACGTGTCAAAATGCAAAATTGTTCAATCTAAACTTAAACTAGTGAGATGTGTTCTACATGTGGTGAGATGGTAGCTATGATACCGGTGTGTGTGTGTGTGTGTGTGTGTGTGTGTGTGTGTGTGTGTGTGTGTGTGTGTGTGTGTGTGTGTGTGTGTGTGTGTGTGTGTGTGTGTGTGTGTGTGTGTGCTATTATACTCCTGGAAGAATAGAGACAGAATTTCACAGATTTTCTGTTCAACTTCAATTCACCCCAGTCCACCCACACACGCGCACACACACACACACACACACACACACACACACACACACACACACACACACACACACACACACACACACACACACACACACACACACACACACACACACATCTCAGCAGGGTTTATATATAATGAAAACTACTTCTGTTTCCTTTGTCTGAAGCTCTGTCTGTAAGTGTCTTTCTCTCTCTGTCTCTCTCTCTCTCTCTACCTCTCTCTCTGTCTCTCTCTCTCTCTCTCTCTCTCTCTCTCTCTCTCTCTCTTTCTCTCTCTACCTCTCTCTCTCTCTCTCTCTCTCTACCTCTCTCTGTCTCTCTCTCTCTTCCGCAGGGAATGGTCTCTAAAAGCATGATCTTTCAAGTTGACAATTGAACTGCCCCATACTATAAACCCCATCCCTAAAGCTAACCCTTAACTCTAAACTACAAACACTAAACTAAACTCTTAATGTCAGATCCATCAGTCCTACTACGCTATGATATAACTTCTGGGGGGAGACGGCAAATACACCCAGATTTCATCTGCCATCTGCCAGCAGACTTCAGATATTAATCTAAAATCTGATGAGTGTGAGACTATTCAACTCTAAACATTAAAAGCTTTTAGAACAAACGGGAAATTGCTGTGTTGGCATCGCTATGCAACCGTTCTCCAATACAGCTGTTTCATCGCTAGGCAACCGTTCTCCAATACGGCTGTTTCATCGCTAGGCAACCGTTCTCCAATACGGCTGTTTCATCGCTAGGCAACCGTTCTCCAATACGACTGTTTCATCGCTAGGCAACTGCTCTCCAATACGACTGTTTCATCGCTAGGCAACCATTCTCCAATACGGCTGTTTCATCGCTAGGCAACCGTTCTCCAATACGGCTGTTTCATCGCTAGGCAACTGCTCTCCAATACGACTGTTTCATTGCTAGGCAACTGCTCTCCAATACGACTGTTTCATCGCTAGGGAACCGCTCTCCAATACGACTGTTTCATCGCTAGGCAACCGCTCTCCCAAACGACTGTTTCGACAGGGTTCACCGTAGTCACTTGTACGTTGGTTTAGGGAGTGTCCTGCTGTCTCCTTGACCCTGTAGTCCATACAAATGTTCATAATCCAACACGCTCCCAGCACGACTTGCTTCTGACTGGTTCACCTTGAAATAGAGCAAGAATGGACTAGTGTTTCCCATCAAGGTGCACACATCCACACATCCACAACACAGAGGCTGCACCCTCCGCCTCCATGTCCTCTCTGCGTAGAGACTGAGCGGGCGGCCTCTTCCCCGAGCGCCGGGCGGTGTTACTGAACGATTTCATATCAGCGCTTTGTGGGGTTGTAGAGTTGTGCGTTCACACTGAGCTGGTGAAACCGCCCCTGAACTGATGTCCTCATTTCCGGTGATTCATCGGCGTGAACCACAGGAGCAGATGAAAAAGGCTGGAGTTTTCGGTTGGTTTTTTGTTCGCATGAATAAAATGAAATGGTTAATAGTACTCGCAATTAAAATAAAAGTCTTGATAATTACAGTGTCCACAAATTACACATACTATTAACAGAATGCTTTGCATAATGAAGAAAGGAAAGCAAAAGGAAAGCCATGATCCTTTACAACTATACAAACATGAAAGTGGACAATTAAACGCTAAGAATCATACTAAATACACGCCGACGAGCAGGAGCTGTAAGTAGCGTAGGCTCCTTCCCCCCCAGACACTCAACCCTGGGGGTCAGCGACCATGAGAGGTGATGGACGACTCCTCTTGAAGGAGCCACTCCAGGAGACAAAGGAGGAGGAGGAGGAGGCTGGCCTGGATGGAGGAGAATCAATGAAAGGTGCAGATCAGAGTGAGAATAACCTCGTCCCAGGCGTTCTCATCTCACGACCAAACGCCTGGAACAAGATGCTCCAAATGAGCGGAATGGCGAGAGAGAGGGCGGGACTTTCAGTGACATGGGTTTAGCAGGGAGAGAGGGCGGGACTTTCAGTGACAGTGGTTTAGCAGGGAGAGAGGGCGGGACTTTCAGTGACATGGGTTTAGCAGGGAGAGAGGGCGGGACTTTCAGTGACATGGGTTTAGCAGGGAGAGAGGGCGGGACTTTCAGTTACAGTGGTTTAGCAGGGAGAGAGGGTGGGACTTTCAGTTACAGTGGTTTAGCAGGGAGAGAGGGCGGGACTTTCAGTTACAGTGGTTTAGCAGAGAGAGAGGGTGGGACTTTCAGTTACAGTGGTTTAGCAGGGAGAGAGGGCGGGACTTTCAGTTACAGTGGTTTAGCAGGGAGAGAGGGCGGGACTTTCAGTGACATGGGTTTAGCAGGGAGAGAGGGTGGGACTTTCAGTTACAGTGGTTTAGCAGGGAGAGAGGGCGGGACTTTCAGTTACAGTGGTTTAGCAGGGAGAGAGGGCGGGACTTTCAGTGACATGGGTTTAGCAGGGAGAGAGGGCGGGACTTTCAGTGACATGGGTTTAGCAGGGAGAGAGGGCGGGACTTTCAGTTACATGGGTTTAGCAGGGAGAGAGGGCGGGACTTTCAGTTACAGTGGTTTAGCAGGGAGAGAGGGCGGGACTTTCAGTTACAGTGGTTTAGCAGGGAGAGAGGGCGGGACTTTCAGTTACAGTGGTTTAGCAGGGAGAGAGGGCGGGACTTTCAGTGACATGGGTTTAGCAGGTAGAGAGGGCGGGACTTTCAGTTACATGGGTTTGAAGGAGAGAGAGAGGGCGGGACTTTCAGTCAGACTGTTCTTACACAGCTCATAGGAAGTAAGAGACAGGAAATGCGTTGCGGAAGATGATGGTGGGGATGATACTGCACATCTGCTGGTATCAGGGCGGTTACCACGGACCATGGGGTGGTAGCATGGTTCCTTCCTGTTACATGGTACCCCAACGTTTTTTAAATATTGCATTGTGTTTGTTGCCAACTATGCGACCCAATCTGTGGATGATAGATTGTTAAATAGAAAGTCACCCTCACCAATGCTGTCTTTGACACAGTCACAGCATTTGGTTCCAGTCCAAAGGAGAAGAGGCTCTTCTAGAGTTAAACCAGGAGGAGGAGGAGGAGGAGGAGGAGGAGTGGGAGGGCACATCTTCCTCCGCGGGTGCAGCTAATGGGCAGTTGCTGAGGGAAACCTCTCCCAGACGTTTTCAATCTCTCCATTACTGGACCTGATCCGTAGCTTTGGGCCCTGGGCAGGTGATGGGGGAGGAGGGGGAGGCAGGCAGGTGATGGGGGAGGAGGGGGAGGCAGGCACATGGGTGGGAGGAGGAGGTGATGGGGGAGGAGGGCGAACAGCAGGAAGCCAGGCAGAAAGAAAACAGTAATAGAAGATCATATAATTCCCCACAGGACATGCCACACACACACACACACACACACACACACACACACACACACACACACTAACTCAGTTTCCCTCCTCCCCTTAGGAAAGGATTCAATGGATGAAATGCCACCCCCATCGTCTCTCTCTCCCCCCACATCTCTCTCCCCCCATCCTCTCTCCCCCCCACCTCTCTCCTCCCATCTCTTCTCTCACACCTCCACCATTGGTCTCCTCCTCATCACTCGCATGTCACTCATCCAACAGAAGAAGGGGGAGGGGAGTTGATGGAGAGAGAGAGAGAGAGAGAGAGAGAGAGAGACAAAAAGGGAGACAGAGAGCGAGGAGCCAAGCAGGCAGGAGCCTGCCTCCAGCAAAGACAATGTGTGTGTGTTTGTGTGTGTGTTTTTGTGTGTGTGTGTGTGTGTGTCTGCATGTGTGTGTGTGTGAGCACACTTGTCAGCGAGAGAGAAAGAGAGAGAGCGAGCGTGGCAGGGCGAGAGACCTAGAGTGTGGGTGCGCTACAGCGATGATGAAGTGGTATCTGTCAGCCTGCAGGGCGGCTGTGTGTTTGAAGCTTCTCACTGCGTTACAACCAGGCACAGCTGAGGCGCCACAGGAGAAATGTTTCTGCTCCCTAAATGCGGAAGTGGGGATTAGCATTAGCATGGGCTGCTAAAATAAAACCTTTAAAGTAGTCAAGAAAGCAGAACAAAGTAAAGTTAAGCTTGATCCAACTGTTTTATTAAGACAACGCACAGTTCAATAACCCTGATAAAGACAATGTCTGCTTTTAACTCCTACTTTTCAAGCGATAACTGGTTCATAGGTTGTATAGTTTAAACTTAACCATAGCTCAGGTCTTTCTGAGCACTGAAGACTCGTCCTAGCCTCTACCTCTGACTTCCTGTCCCTCTAACTCCCTCTTCCGCGGACTTCCTGTCCCTCTAACTCCCTCTTCCGCTAACTTCCTGTTCCTCTAACACCCTCTTCCTTTGACTTCCTGTTCCTCTAACTCCCTCTTCCTTTCACTTCCTCTCCCTCTTACTCTCTTTTCCACTCACATGCCATCTCCACCATAGGCTGCCTGTCTGAACCAGGGCATCCCGTCTACATTCGTCCGGTAACATTTTGGACTGTTTAAATTTGTTAAACGTAATCTCCAGATCCAGTAGTCCTACTGTGTTACAGCAGAACTCATGATCCAGCAGTCCTACTGTGTTACAGCAGGACTTCTGATCCAGTAGTCCTACTGTGTTACAGCAGAACTTCTGATCCAGCAGTCCTACTGTGTTACAGCAGAACTTCTGGTCCAGCAGTCCTACTGTGTTACAGCAGAACTTCTGATCCAGCAGTCCTACTGTGTTACAGCAGAACTTCTGGTCCAGCAGTCCTACTGTGTTACAGCAGAACTTCTGGTCCAGCAGTCCTACTGTGTTACAGCAGAACTCCTGATCCAGCAGTCCTACTGTGTTACAGCAGAACTTCTGATCCAGCAGTCCTACTGTGTTACAGCAGAACTCCTGGTCCAGCAGTCCTACTGTGTTACAGCAGAACTTCTGATCCAGCAGTCCTACTGTGTTACAGCAGAACTCCTGATCCAGCAGTCCTACTGTGTTACAGCAGAACTCCTGATCCAGCAGTCCTACTGTGTTACAGCAGAACTCCTGATCCAGCAGTCCTACTGTGTTACAGCAGAACCTCTGATCCAGTAGTCCTAGGTTACAGCAGAACTCCTGATCCAGTAGTCCTAGGTTACAGCAGAACCTTTGGGGGGAGAAGTCTGGGCCGCGGCAAGAACTGAAGGGGCGGAGTTACGTCTTGTTTCCTGTTTCGTTGCGGAGATATTCTACTGAAGAACATTTGAGTGGATGAGGCGTTCAGAAGGGGATTTCAGTACGTGTATTTCTACAGTGACCGCTCTACGAGGGTTTAATTTGAAACCTTTACGGACACTTTTTTACAGTTCTCTACTGCTGGCCGAGCTTGTGTCCGCCAATTACGCACTTAAAGATCCCCGCCGCGAGCTACATGATTGGTCGAAACCAATAGAAAGCGAAGGGTAGTGAACTGCCCCGTTCAGCCAGATTCCAGCCGGGCTGCCAGCAGAGACATCGATCTAACGTCTGATTTGTGAGACTAGTTCAACGGAGAGCAGACCGACGCGGTGGCCTCGTACGTTTTTACGTGCATTTGTGCTGGCGCACTGCGATTGGCTGAATCTTGTAGTGTTTGCTAGTTGCTATAACTAGTAGCTTTCTTCTTGT
>JACYXH010000829.1:52500-57500 GCA_026745465.1 Lota lota
TGGAACACAACCCCCCCCCCCCCCCCCCCACACACGTCTGAGTTCTGCAGGGTTCTGCATCCACCCATTCATCCCCTCACCCATCCATCCCTTCATCCATTCATCCCCTCATCCATCCATTCATCCCCTCACCCATCCATCCCCTCATTCACCCATCCCCTCACCCATCCATCCCCTCATTCACCCATCCCCTCACCCATCCCCTCATCCATCCATTTCTTCATCCATCCATTCATCCCCTCATCCATCCATCCCCTCATGGAGGGAAGAAGAGAGAGAGAGATCTCTGTCTGCCCTTTTTGTCTATATCTATCTGTGTGTTGTCTCTTTGCCTGTTGTCTCTTTGCCCGTCTACCTATGAACTGTCCCCCCCCCCCCCCCCCGTTCCCCCCGAGAGAGAGAGAGAGAGAGGGAGAGGGGGGTGGAAGGGAGGTTTGTCTGCTATGGCCAGTTATTAATTACTTCACTCTCTCTCATCTGTTCTCTGTCTGCAGAGGGAAGTAATTACAGATATCCCTCTCTCTATCTGTCACTATCATTCTGTAATGTTCTCTCTCCCTCTCTCTCTCTCTCTCTCTCTCTCTCTCTCTCTCTGTCTCTCTGTCTCCACATCCATTTCAAATGAGAGATAACCTGAAAGCCGAATTATAGGAGACAAATCATCAACAAAGCATGTTTGTGTGTGTGTGTGTGCGCGAATGTGTGTATGTATGTGTGTTTGTGTGCACGTGTGTGTGTGTGTGTGTCTCCTCTCCTCCTCCCCTCTTCTGCTCATACACACTCCATAATCAGAATCAGTATTTGAAATGCCATCTTTGTGACAGCAACCTACAACAAATGATGGTGCAGTGCATGGTATATATGGTTTAGTACAGTATAGTGGAGTATTGAGGTATGGTATAGTATGGCAGAGTGTGGTACAGATGTAGTATAGTAAAGTGCAGTGTAGTGTAGTATAGGGAACACATATGCATAGAGGCGTATATACAGAGGTATTAAGTGTGTGATCACCACAATGCTGTCAGGGATTGAGCCACGCGCTCCACACACAGAGGCGGTTAGTGTTTGTACAGCATCAGCAGACGACTTTGGTCTTCAGTCATCTGGATCATGCTTCTCTGAGCTACAACCAGAGGGGTCCAGACGCCGATCACACCTACACCTCTGTCCTCTGCGTGTGTGTGTGTGTGTGTGTGTGTGTGTGTGTGTGTGAGAGGAGGTTGTGTGTGTGTAGGAGGGTGTGTATGTGTAATAGCTGTAAGTCACCCCTGATTAGCCCCTCCCCCCTCCTCCTCAAGGACTCTAATTAGAACCAATTAGTGAAGCCAACAACGAGACCCTTCAGGGGAGATGGAGCGAGCGGGAGGGAGGGGGGAGGGAGAGAGAGTGGGATGGAGGGGGAGGGAGAGAGAGTGGGAGGGAGGGGGGAGGGAGAGAGAGTGGGAGGGAGTGGGGGGGAGGTGGGAGGGATAAGTTGGGTGAGAGAGCTGTGTGGTGATAGAATGAGAGGGGGGTGAGATGGGGAGGGAGGGATAGAAAGAGTGAGCTGGGGAGAGGGTGAGATGGAGAGAGTGAGATGGAGAGAGTGGAGCAGTTTAGAGAACGAGTGGAGGAGAGGAAAATAAGAGGAATACCCGAGACAGAGTTGGAGACTGGTGGAGCTGAAGAGGGTGTGTGTGTGTGTGTGTGTGTGTGTGTGTGTGTGTGTGTTGTGTGTCTGTGTGTGTGTCTCTCTCTCTGTGTGTCTCTGTGTGTGTGTGTATGTGTGTTTGTGTGTGAGTGTGTGTGTCAGTGTGTGTGTCTGTGTATGTGCGTGTGTCTCTCTCTCTCTGTCTGTGTGTGTGTGTGTGTGTGTGTGTTTGTGTGTCTGTCTGTCTGCCAGCTGTGGTGTTGCTCGAAGGCTCTGCCCACCAGCTGCCAGTGCCAGCATTTCACCCCTCCCCCACCTCCTCCTCCCCTCTCCCCCATCTACTCCTCCTCTCTCCCTCACCTCCTCCCTCCTCTGCCTCTCTTCTCTGTCTGACTGTCAGGCCTCCACAGGGGGTCCAGGAGTGTGTGTGTGTGTGTGTGTGTGTCTGGCTCTCCTAGCCAGCCTCCTGATTGGCTGGTTCCCATCATCACCACCGCTCCTGTTAGTGCAGATCGATGGTCAGTCTGGCGGTGCCAGCCCCTCTGTGCCCAGGGCAGGGCCGTGCTCACGGGGGGGCGGGGGTGTATTTGCCCCCCAGCTCCTCAGCAGATCATGGATCATGACGGGGCGGTGTGCAGATGGGGGCGGCGCTTAACGAGTGGGGGGCGGGGGCGTCGCTTAACGAGTGGGGGGCGGGGGCGGTGCTTAACGAGTGGGGGGGCGGGGGGCGGTGCTTAACGAGTGGGGGGCGGGGGCGGTGCTTAACGAGTGGGGGGCGGGGGCGGTGCTTAACGAGTGGGGGGCGGTGCTTAACGAGTGGGGGTCGGGGGCGGTGCTTAACGAGTGGGGGGCGGGGGCTGTTCACGCCGACGCCCCGCCTCCATCTCCGACTGGGGAGACGTTTTTGTGGTAAATAAATCAACTGCCAATTCACACAGCGGGGGTGTGGCGGCGGGGGGGGGGGGGGGGGGGGGGAGTGGCGCCCGTGTTGTTGTCGTTGTTTACCGTCGGCTTGTTGACGGGGATGTAAACACACCACACGCCCACGCACCTCCGAGTTGCCGCGGTTTCACTCACAGGGGAGCACGGGGAACGTGGTGGTGCGGATGTAAAAGCTTCATCGACGGCCGGGAAGGCCATTGATCTTGCAGACGACCTTTGACCTGCGGTGTCATGTCTCGCTGCCATGCCGGGGTTGCAGATGTTTGGGGAGGTGATCCGGTCAGGATCTAGGGGTGTCTCGCGGTGACCCAGCTCAGAGGCCGGGCAGGTCATCCGCTAACCGCAAGGTTGCTGGTTTGATCCCTGGCTCCTCCTTCTCATTATGTGTTGAAGTGTCCCTGAGCAAAACTCTTAACCCTCATTGCCCTGGACCAGCTGTTGCCTTACATGGTTGACTACGCCGTCGGTGTATGAAGGGGTGACTGTGTGTGTGAAGGGGTGACTGTGTGTATGAAGGGGTGACTGTGTGTATGAAGGGGTGAATGTGTGTATGAAGGGGTGAATGTGTTTATGAAGGGGTGACTGTGTGTGTGAAGGGGTGACTGTGTGTATGAAGGGGTGACTGTGTGTATGAAGGGGTGAATGTGTGTATGAAGGGGTGAATGTGTTTATGAAGGGGTGAATGTGTGTGTGAAGGGGTGAATGTGTGTATGAAGGGGTGACTGGGTGTGAAGGGATGACTTTGTGTGTGAAGGGGTGAATGTGTGTATGAAGGTGTGAATGTGTGTATGAAGGGGTGACTGGGTGTGAAGGGGTGACTTTGTGTGTGAAGGGGTGAATGTGTGTATGAAGGGGTGACTGGGTGTGAAGGGGTGACTTTGTGTGTGAAGGGGTGAATGTGTGTATGAAGGGGTGAATGTGTGTATGAAGGGGTGAATGTGTGTGTGAAGGGGTGAATGTGTGTATGAAGGGGTGAATGTGAGCCACTAATTGTAGAAGCAGGTTGATTGGCCACAGGTCGGTACAGCCAAGTATAAATGAAGTCCATTTGATGTCTTTGTGGGAGCTTATAATAACTAACTACTATGTATTTACAACAACTATGTAGCTTTGAATCTGCCATACAATATCTAGAATCTATCTAGAATGTATTGTACATATTGTTACTATTATAACGTTTATTAAAATGCATCAGCGTTTATTGGGTAACAGCAGAGTATGTGCGCCATATATATGTGCCTTTTATAACAAAAAACAATAATGCATGCACACTATGAATCTGGTTCATCATGAATTTATACACCATGAATATCACATCTATGACTTTATGACAAAAACACAAGATCTGCCATGCAATATTTTACATCGAATATTTAACTTCTAACCCAACATCAACTAGAATATATAACAAAGCATCTAATATTGAATATGTAACATATAATTTACCATACAATATATAAAATAGAATATTTAACATAGAATATATAACATTGAATATATAGCACATATGTGATACATCCTATGCTCTATACTATTATATTCTACGCTCTGCTCGGTTAGTGTCGGGTTATTTGCAGGGCCGCACACATTTCCATCATTCCAGCCCTTGGTTGATCAATGGTTGTGAGTATGGATCCGATCAGGAGATATTGGTTCTCTATCTTCTGGCCACTTGTGTCTGAAGCGGCTCTTGACCTCAGAGGGCTGATCAATACGTTCATAAACCAGTCTTTAATCCTGTCCATCTCTCGCCGGCCTGCCACAGATTTGACACTCAAAGCTCCCACAGAAAATGTAGCTTTAGGACTCCAGATATATGTGTAGTGTGTATGTGTGTATGTGTGTATGTGTGTGTGTATGTGTGTGTATGTGTGTATGTGTGTATGTGTGTATGTGTGTAGTGTGTATGTGTGTATGTGTGTATATGTGTAGTGTGTATGTGTGTATGTGTGTATGTGTAGTCTGGGTGTTTGACTCCCAGCTGAGAGGTGCTGGATGTCCAGTGTCCGTACAGTCAACCTGGAAGCATCCTAGTGCAAGATGACCTCCACCTGCTGCTTGATGACTGAATGAATGAGTGAATCAATTAGATTACATTCACCTTATTGTCATTGTACCGAGACAACGGAATGCTAATGCTAACCAGGAGTGCAACAAGTACAGGGTTTGTACATATGTCTAGTGGAACGGGTAAATAAATAACATACATGCAGTATTTTTATCCAAAGTTGCTTTGGGTAAAAACGTCTGCTAAATATATATCAATATAATCGAATATAACAGCCCTGTCATCCTCATAGCTTTCGCTAACACGCCCTGGGGCATTTATGAAAACTTTATTAATACTTCATCACATCATAGCACATGTATGTGTGTTCCCTCTATAGGACCAGACAGGAGGTTAAGGGCAAGTACTACACAAGATAAA
>JACYXH010000829.1:60000-67500 GCA_026745465.1 Lota lota
TGCTGACCGTGATGGGGTCAGAACCTGACACCTGTGTGTTCAAGTGGATATCCAGCGGGGTGGGGGGGGGGGGGGGGGGGGGGGGGGGGGGGGGGGGGGGGGGGGGGGGTCAACAGGCTCTCCTGTGTCGGTCCTGTAAGCAGATGTGTTTTTCAATCTCACAATTTCAATTCCAAAAGGGTTGTAGAATCGAGGTATTTCTCTCGCTGTATGTATACAGTATCACACACACACACACACACACACACACACACACACACACACACATCCAGCACAGTTATACAGTATCACACACACACACACACACACACACACACACACACACACACACACACACACACACATCCAGCACAGTTATACAGTATCACACACACACACACACACACACACTCACTCTTCCCCCTTTTATTTTCTCTTCTTGTGACCTTTGTTGCTTTTTGCTTTTTATTCACTTGGTGTTTTCTTGTGAGTCGTCTTTTGTTCTCTCGTTGATAATATCCTACTTTATTAATAGCATGCTTAAATAAAACAATATTTGACTATATGGTATTTTAATAATACCATACTTTAATGACCTTGTTTCATGTTTTATTCAAAACAGTCTTTCTGTCGTGGCAACCAAGGAGTCTACATAAAAAATAAATAAGTATGTGTTTCTCTCTTTCTACCTCTCTCTGCCTCCCTCCCCCTCCCTCTCTCTCCCTTCCCCTTCCTTTCTCCCTCTCTCCCTCCCTCCCCCTCCCTTTCTCCCCCTTCCTTTCTCCCTCTCTCCCTCCCTCCCCCTCCCTCTCTCCCCCTTCCTTTCTCCCTCTCTCTCCCTCTCTCCCCCTCCCCCTCCCTCCCTTCCCCTTCCTTTCTCCCTCTCTCTCCCTCCCCCCCTCCCCCTCTCTCCCTTCCCCTTCCTTTCACCCTCTCTCTCCCTCCCTCCCCCTCTCCCTCTTTCCCTTCCCCTTCCTTTCTCCCTCTCTCCCCCTCCCCCTCTCTCCCTTCCCCTTCCTTTCTCCCTCTTTCCCCCCCTCCCCCTCTCTCCTCCCCTACCCTCCCCTCTTTCCTCTCTCCTCCCTCACTCCTCTCTCCCTTTCCCTCTCCCCTCCTCTTCCTCCCATTCTCCCTCCCCTCCCCTCTCTCCTCTCTCCTCCCTCCCTCCTCTCTCCCTTTCCCTCCCCCCTCTCTCCCTTTCCCTCTCCCCTCCTCCCCTCCCCCCCCCCCCCCGGGTGTGTATTAGAAGCGGCGTGCAGTGAGGAGGCTTGATGAGGAGGTGCTGCATCATTCATGCAGTAAGAGCCCCGAGAGGGGAGGCCCAGCACAAAGTACCAACACAAACCCTTCTGTTCCGCTGAGGAGCTTTTACTGTGAAGGGTCACCGGGACCAGGGACCCCGACGCATTCAACAAAACACAATTCGTCTGCTGTTTGCGGAGAAAAGCCCTGCTGGACACTGACTGAAAGGTCAACCGCGTTTGTCTCTGCGCCCGGTGACTCGGCCGTTCCCAGTGAAGGAAAACCTCCGCAGTGATTCCTCCGGCACGGCGAGCCGTTCGACCGCCACACGCAGAGCGGCCCGTCTTTCCGCCGCTAGCACAACAGCTCAATAGCTATTGCTGCGCGTTGTTTGTGTACGCCGCGGTTCATTTCAAGCCCGCGTGCGCCGCTGCTCCCCCTCCTCCCCCTCCTCCCCCTCCTCCCCCTGCTCCTCCTGCTTCCCCTCCTCCCCCTCCTCCCCCTCCCCCTCCCCCTCCCCCTCCCCCACACTGGACCCCGCGTTAAATATTTACGCTGCAGTCGGCCGCGCGGAGATCGTCTACGACGTCCGATGTCGACGCCGTCTTCCGTCTTCCGCTCAGCCACCCCGACGGTTTCCCCGGGCGACGGAGGGCGGCGTTCGGTCGCCATGCCGCCTCGAGCGCTGCTAGCTAACGGTCAGCGCTAGCAGCCAGCGTCGCGGTATTTATTGCAGTTCATAGTACATATTATATATATATATATATATTATATATATATTCATATATTGTCGAGGTCGTTTTTGTTGCGGTCATAATAGTAAGTGTTTTCTTCTTCTGTTTAGTTGTGATTAGAAGTAGCTACGCGTGCATAGCGATTAGCGCACGCTACTGGTCGATCGTACAGCAGAACCTACTGCTGATTTAAAACACTCAGCCTCCCGTGCTGCTGATAACTGGTGTGGCACGCTGATGACATACGGGGGTCAAAGGTGAAAGTTGAAAGTGCAAGTGAACACAGCTAGGAAAACGGAGAGATAGGTAGAATGATGGAACCAAGGGGATGGGATGAGAGAGAGAGAGAGAGAGAGAGAGAGAGAGAGAGAGAGAGAGATAGAGAGAGAGAGGGGGGATGTAAGAGAGATGGAGAGAAAGATGAGAGAGAGAGAGAGGGGGGGATAAATGTCAGTTAGCGCTCCATTGGCTGCTTGCTGCTGAAATCTGGCGTGTAAACCACAGCTCTGTAATGGGATTACACACACACGGGAACGCAAACACGCTCACACACACATAGACAAACACACACACACACAAACATACATACATACACCCCCCCATACACACACACATACAGACACACACATACATACCCCCCCCCCCCCTCCCACACACACACAGTGAGCGAGGGAAATGAGAGGAAAAGTGAAAGTGAGAGCTTGGTTCTTACCCTACCTCTCTTTCTCTCTCTCCTTCTCTTGCTAGCTCTCTCTCCTTCCCTCCCTCTTTCTCCCTCTCTCCCCTCTCTTTC
The DNA here is from genome assembly GCA_026745465.1 of Lota lota. Lineage (NCBI taxonomy): Eukaryota > Metazoa > Chordata > Actinopteri > Gadiformes > Lotidae > Lota > Lota lota. The sequence continues at coordinate 62,749 of JACYXH010000829.1, forward strand.
TGTCTCCCTCCCCCTCTCTCCCACGTTAATAGCTTTATTGGCAGGAAGATACTCTGCTATTATTTTCCAAACCAAACATTAATGTACACAGAGAGATCACTGTGATGACAGCTATAACATCACAGTGATCTCTCTTTCCTCCTCCTCTCTCTCGCTCTCTCTGTCTCTCTCTCTCTCTCCCTCTCTCTGTCTCTCTCTCTCTCTGTCTCTCTCTGTCTCTCTCTCTCTCTGTCTCTCGCTCTACCTCACTCTCTGTCTCTCTCTCATCTCTTTCTGTTTCTCTCCTCTGTGTTCGCGCATGTGCGTGAGTGACCGTGCAGTCGGAACATCCACAACTTCCGTCGCCAGACGTTTAGTGCAGTGTTACGATTACAACTCGATCCGTCCGGCTGACATCGACGGTGGGCCGGATGAGTTGTGGAATGAGTGTCTGAACCGTAAGCATCAAGTGAAACCACTCAACGCGGCGTGCTTTTAAACTCCATTCCACTCGAACACCACTCGGGATGTGCACACCGCGGCTCCTCGCTCCAGACTGGCGAAGCGGCGTCTCCGTCATATCTTTATAGCCTCCCATAAATAGCTCACCTATCGCGCGCGTGTTCGGGCGTGAGTGACGTCGCGCCGCTGCCTCCTCCAAGTGGGTGAATTTGAATAGCCCCGCCCATCCCCACGATTCTCCGCCTATCGATCCGCTCTGCGCTCGCACCGTCAACCCCTCGTTGCCTTATAAGGGAAACATGGGGGGGAGTTGATAGTTGAGTTGATAGTCGAGGCCCCGCCCCCCTTTTGGCTCGCAATCAGCGGATCGTTCATCCTGCTGCTCGCGACGCTCGCGGAGAGGAAAAAAAGTGTCTACACGGACACGCGTGGAGCTGCCATCGCCTCGAGAGCCGCTCCCGTGCATCGTCTATAGAAGCACCACACCCGGGAAAAACCAAAACCGAACCAAAACCCAATTCACCGCGTGGATTTGAACGCATCTCGGCGTTTTTTCTGTGCTTTTTTTTTTATTTTTATTCACGTGGAGTCAAATAATCGAACTGGATGTAAGCCAATCGGAGGGGATAAAGCTTATCTATCGGATCGATTCTCGTGTTTGTTTCACCCGCCGGAGCGACCATGGATGTCCTCGCGAACCACAGCATCTTCCAGGAACTCCAGCTCGTGCACGACACCGGCTACTTCTCCGCCATGCCGTCTCTCGAGGAGAACTGGCAGCAGGTACACACACACACACACACACACACACACACACATACACACACATACACACACATACACACACACACACACACACACACACACACACACACACACACACACACACACACACACACACACACACACAATTATAATAGTCTGTTGATGAAGCAGGCGTCAACTTTCCCCCCGACTCTAATTATTGAGAGGGAGTTGTGTGTGTGTGTGTGTGTGTGTGTGTGTGTGTGTGTGTGTGTGTGTGTGTGTGTGTGTGTGTGTTTGTGAGTGTGATGGGGAGACTGTGTGTGTGAGAGAGAGACAGACGGAGAGAGAGAGAAAGAGTAGAGCGTGTTAGATACATAATCAGTGTTTATTTCTATATCAGTGGTTTACCATAATAACCCTCCCCCCTCCCGTCTAAACGCACCTGGCGCGTGATGAAGCCGTCAGACGCCATTTGCGGCGGACACGCGGATGTGAACGCCATAAAAAAGACGCGTGTTGGTAAATAATACATGGCGCCCCCCGCCCTGATACATAATAGATAGATCTATAATCTATAATAGATGGCCCAACACGTCTGCCCTTGGCTCGTGCAGCCCACCTCTAAAAGCCGCGTGGGGCGATGGGACGAGGATGAAGGAGGGGGGGGGGGGGGGGGGGGGGGGGGGTGCACAGATGATAAAAGCCGAAACGTTTTCTGTATCACGTTTTTATTTGATCCACTTTTTAAAACTTGTTCTTATAAGTTTTACACGTTTTTAATGTTTTAAAAATTCAACTGATCCACGCCCATCGCCACATGGCGATGGTGGAGAGAGAGAGAGTTAGAGGAGGGAGAGAGAGATAGAGTTAGAGGAGGGAGAGAGAGATGGAGGAGAGAGAGAGATGGAGGAGAGAGATGGAGGAGAGAGAGAGATGGAGGAGAGAGAGAGATGGAGGAGAGAGAGTTAGAGGAGGGAGAGAGAGATGGAGGAGAGAGAGTTAGAGGAGGGAGAGATAGAAGAGGGAGAGATGGAAGAGGGAGAGAGTGATGGAGGAGAGAGGGAGGGAGGGAGAGAGATGGAGGAGGGGGAGAGAGATGGAGGAGGGGGAGAGAGATGGAGGAGGGAGAGAGAGATAGAAGAGGGAGAGAGAGATGGAGAGAGGGAGAGAGAGATGGAGAGAGATGTGGAGAGAGAGAGAGAGATGGAGAGGAGGGAGAGAGATGGGTAGAGAGAGAGAGAGATGGAGAGAGGGAGAGAGAGATGGAGAGAGAGAGAGACATGGGGAGAGAGAGAGAGAGAGAGGGAGATGGAGAGGAGGGAGAGAGATGGGGAGAGAGAGAGAGATGGAGAGAGAAATGGAGAGAGGGAGAGGTGACGATGATTCGCTTTCCTCTCAGTGTAATTTCTGAAGTGTCGTCCCTTTTTCTGAGTATTCCATCACATCCCCACCACCACGTTGTTAGGCTCAAAGAGGTTCGAGGCCCGAAGAGGCTCGAGGCTCAAAGAGGTTCGAGGCTCAAAGAGGTTCGAGGCCCAAAGAGGTTCGAGGCCCAAAGAGGTTCGAGGCCCGAAGAGGCTCGAGGCTCAAAGAGGCTCGAGGCCCAAAGAGGTTCGAGGCCCAAAGAGGTTCGAGGCCCAAAGAGGTTCGAGGCCCGAAGAGGCTCGAGGCTCAAAGAGGCTCGAGGCTCAAAGAGGTTCGAGGCCCAAAGAGGTTCGAGGCCCGAAGAGGCTCGAGGCTCAAAGAGGCTCGAGGCTCAAAGTGGTTCGAGGCCCAAAGAGGTTCGAGGCCCAAAGAGGTTCGAGGCCCAAAGTGGTTCGAGGCTCAAAGAGGCTCGAGGCTCAAAGAGGTTCGAGGCTCAAAGAGGCTCGAGGCTCAAAGAGGTTCGAGGCCCAAAGAGGTTCGAGGCCCAAAGAGGTTCGAGGCCCAAAGAGGTTCGAGGCCCAAAGAGGCTCGAGGCCCACCGATGGGTGACGACACGCCGCCGGGCTCGCGCCAAACGCCCGTCCGCTCCGCAGCTAAGCGCTCTCATGGTCCGTGTCGGCTTACCGGCGAATCACTGCATGGTAATCTGATCCCGGTATTGTTCCTGCCTCCCCCTTCCTCCCCCGCGCCCCTCCCCCCGGCGGCCCACGCACACATGAGACAGCAGCGTGTCCACAAACCTCCTGGTTCTGCCGAAGCCTAATTGGCATCCCGCTGTCAAGAGCTCATCTTCAACACACACGCACACACACGCACACACTCACAGGCACACACACGCACACACACACGCATACACACACACACACTCACAGGCACACACTCACAGGCACACACACGCACACACTCAAAGGCACACACACGCACACACTCACAGGCACACACACACACAGTCACTGTCGCTGAATTGTAAATGAAAGGCGTCTCTGAGTCTTAATAACCAGTCTTAACTGGCTAGTCTGTTTACGGGCAATACGGGACTATTGTATCACTAGTGCATCACACAACAACAGACTGGCGTTATTTACAAAAGACTTGATTTTCTATTGTCCTCTTGGACTGTTTAGTCATCAAGCTGACACGTTTATCTTCCCCGCCAGTGAATTACTCTCATTAAGGAGCAGGGTCAGGGGGCGTCTTGCTGTAGGATGCCTACAGGTCTGGACATTGGGGTATCAAACCCACAACCTTGTGTGTGTGCTATTTTGTGGTTGTAAAGGCTTTGATAACATTAGCCAAGGTATGGTAATGAATAATTAATATCTCAGTTATCTGCATCCGTTTCATCACATCTTAATATCTTCCTATTGGCTCAATAAAATAGTTATTATATTCTCTCCCTCCCTCCCTCACTATCCAAGTTGTTATGAAGGAAACATCACAAAGTGAAACAGCTTAGTGCGGGTGACTAGCTTCTGTTAGCATCTCTCCTCTCCATTCACTGTCACAGTTCACGGCTAGTTAGTGAGGTAATGGTTAGTGAGCTAACATCAAGCGAGCTAACTGCTAGCGAGCTAACATTTAGCAAGGTAAAAGCTGGTGAGCTACCAGCCAGCGAGCTAACATTAAGTAAGCTAACTGCTAGCGAGCTAACCGCTAGCTCATATGACTTGTGATCTCGTGTGTTGCACGACGACAACAAGTTGACCGTCAGAGAAAAACAAACGGCAGGCTGTTTGTCCTCCTGACTTTCACGAGGTACACACACACACACACACACACACACACACACACACACACACACACACACACACACACACACACACACACACACACACACACACACACACACACACACACACACACACACACACACACCTACACACACACACACACACACACACACACACACACACAGGCCATCAGGGGGGCTAGTCTTGTTTTTTTTTGGGGGGGGGGGGGGGCAAAGCAATCCTGTGTGTGTGTGTGTGTGTGTGTGTGTGTGTGTGTGTGTGTGTGTGTGTGTGTGTGTGTGTGTGTGTGTGTGTGTGTGTGTGTGTGTGTGGTTGGAGGGTGAGGAAGGGTGTGTTTAGTGTGTGTGTCACTGTGTGTGTGTGTGTGTGTGTGTGTGTGTGTGTGTGT
>JACYXH010000829.1:77500-87500 GCA_026745465.1 Lota lota
TCTCTTCTCCTCTTCAGGGACCCCCCCCCCCCCCCCCCCCCCCGCCCTACACACCATTAGCACCTTGTGTCACCACGGCAACACGGCTCCAGGGCCCACGTCTGGCCACAGCAGGGGTCCGCAGGGGGATGTGTGTGTGTTTGTGTGTGTGTGTGTGTGTGTGTGTGTTTATTAACTGTATAGATTAGTCTTCTGTCGGCCAGATGCTTGCTGATCATCAGCTGTCGCTTTGTATTGATTTGACACACGCATGCAAGCACACACACACACACACTCGTACACACACGCACAGATAAACTTATGCACACACATGCCCACATACACACACGCACACAGAGTGACACACACAAAGTGACACTCACACGCGCAAATCACACACACAATATACAAACGCACAACATATTGTGTCTGATGATTTCACACCGTTGCAGGCATCTCTGCACACACACACACACACACACACACACACACAGACAGAGTGACACACACACACTCTGAGCTGATGAACTGTGCGACCTTCTCTCTAACAATGACGGTTAATGTCAGCGCCCCAGGGGGAGAGAGGGAGAGAGGGAGAGAGGGAGAGAGGGGAGAGAGGGAGAGAGGGAGAGAGAGAGAGAGAGAGGGAGAGAGGGAGAGAGGGAGAGGGAGGGAGAGAGGGAGAGAGAGAGGGAGAGAGAGAGAGAGAGAGAGAGAGAGAGAGAGAGAGAGAGAGAGAGAGAGAGAGAGAGAGAGAGAGAGAGAGAGAGAGAGAGAGAGAGAGAGAGAGAGAGCGAGAGAGAGCGAGAGAGCGAGAGCCATGATAAGTCGTTCTTGTTATTACTACACAGGTGCACACACACACCTCAGCGGGCAACTGTGGGTCGACACCTAACATTCATTCTGTCTCGACCTTACTCTGTGTGTGTGTGTGTGTGAGCGCAAGCTGATGGAATCCTGTTACGCCAAATGTCACAGTTCCAAAAAGGATTCACCCCCATGGAGGAGATCTCTCTCTCTCTCGCTCGCTCGCTCTGTCTCTCTGTCTCTCTCTCTCTCTCTCTGTCGCTCGCTCGCTGGCTCTGTCTCTCTGTCTCTCTCTCTCTCGCTCGCTCGCTGGCTCTGTCTCTCTGTCTCTCTCTCTCTCTCTCTCTGTCTCTCTGTCTCTCTATCTCTCTCAACTCTTCTCACACTACGGTCTTTTAACAGATATGAAAAGCGTCTGGCTTTTAAATGTGGGATGAAGTCCCTTCTTATTCACAGAGACGTACACATTTGTCTGTCTCTCAACGTAGAATAGAGAATAAGTAAAAACACTGAGGAGAGAGAGAGAGAGAAATCATACAATTAAAAACGAACACAACAGAAACAATTGTCATGGAAACCTCATCCCAGAGGGGGAAGATTGGGTGGGCGGAGCTAGAACCCATCTCTTCGTAGTCACGGTTTCAGGGAGATGATGTCAGCATGCAAATATTCCAAACAGACCAAGAAAACTATTCCCAATTTATTCCTGGGAGGCGGGGATATGACACAGAGGGTGTGTGTGAGAGTGAGATGGAGTGAGAAGTGAGTAGAGAGTGAGAGAGAGAGAGATGAAGATTGGAGAACAAACACTTCCTTAGAGACCCCCCCCCCCCCCCCCCCCCCCCCCCCCCCCCAACGCCCCAACAAAGTGTGTTGTTTTATTTTTAGCAGGTGTGAGTGATGCAGGGAGGGGTGAGGGTAGGAGGTGACGGGGGAGTGAGGTGGAGGAGGTGGAGGAGGAGTGGTAGTTGTAATGTCTCTGATGTGCGCTGGCTGTACCAGCCAATTCCCTACTAAATTAGTGAGCTAGTCCGCCTGTCGCTACTCATTCACACACAAATGAAAGATGCTAGCGGCGCGCGCGGCGCAGACCGCTAGCCCCGGCCCTGCCTGTCACAGCAGCTTAGCGGCTACAAGCTGAACACAACAATCCGCGGCGTCAAGGCAGCGGCCATAGCGTAATAGCTTCATCGCGGCCGGACTTCGAGCTAACACTTCTCTCCCGGCGCTAGTGGTGTGGTGGTGCTAGTGGCATGAGCGGTGGTGCTAATGGTTCTAGTGGTGGTGCTAGTGGTTCTAGTGGTAGTGCTAGTGGTGCTTCTGGTGGTGCTAGTAGTACTAGCGGTGGTGCTAATGGTTCTAGTGGTGGTGCTAGTCGTGCTAGCGGTGGTGCTAATGGTTCTAGTGGTGGTGCTAGCGGTGGTTCTAGCGGCTAGGCCGGTAATACGCTCTAAACGCCAGATCACACCGCACAAGCTAGTGTGGACATGTATATGCATGGTCTGTGTGTGTATGGGATTGTGTGTGTGTGAGTGCGTGTGTGTATGGGATGGTGTGTGTGTGAGTGCGTGTGTGTATGGGATTGTGTGTGTGAGCGTGTGTGTATGGGATTGTGTGTATGAACGTGTGTGTGTATGGGATTGTGTGTGTGTGTGGGGGGGGGGGGGGGGGGGGTGTGTGTGGGTGTGCGTGTGCATGTAGAGAGTTATAGGAAGGCGGCAGGTTGTAAATTTGTTGTAATAAATCTCTATCTGGCTAGTGGCCCCTACGGGCCCCTAAACCTCCGTCAGTTTGGAGGCCCCTGGGTCTGAAGGACAGATTATACTAATGCATAGATGACGTAGCTGCGCCCAGAGTCTCTACGTCAGAGTCTCTATCAGAGTCTCTACGTCAGAGTCTTTATCAGAGTCTCTACGTCAGAGTCTCTATCAGGGTCTCTATCAGGGTCTCTATCAGAGTCTCTATCAGAGTCTCTATCAGGGTCTCTATCAGTGTCTCTACGTCAGGGTCTCTATCAGGGTCTCTACGTCAGAGTCTCTGTCAGGGTCTCTGTCAGGGTCTCTATCAGGGTCTCTATCAGGGTCTCTATCAGAGTCTCTACGTCAGAGTCTCTATCAGAGTCTCTATCAGAGTCTCTATCAGAGTCTCTATCAGAGTCTCTATCAGGGTCTCTACGTCAGGGTCTCTACGTCAGGGTCTCTACGTCAGAGTCTCTATCAGGGTCTCTATCAGGGTCTCTACGTCAGAGTCTCTATCAGGGTCTCTATCAGGGTCTCTATCAGGGTCTCTGTCAGGGTCTCTGTCAGGGTCTCTACGTCAGAGTCTCTATCAGGGTCTCTATCAGGGTCTCTATCAGGGTCTCTATCAGGGTCTCTGTCAGGGTCTCTGTCAGGGTCTCTGTCAGGGTCTCTGTCAGAGTCTCTGTCAGGGTCTCTGTCAGGGTCTCTGTCAGGGTCTCTATCAGAGAGTGTTGTGGTTCCTGTATGGTGGACTTGTGGAGGAGCAGCACATGCATGTGATGTTCATTCGCACCTCCTCTTCACATGATGAACACCACCAGGGGTGTATGCTGGTGACCTTTGACCCAGAATCACAGATGCAGGAGGAGCCTGGTGTAGCCATGCTGGCTACTCAGCACAGGAGTATCATTCACCCCGTAGTCTGCTCCTCTCCAGGAGATACTCCTCCACCCAGCTCCTCATCCATCACCTGGCGATCGATCAGCATGTAATCAATCACTGATCAGCAAACTAGCCAGAGATGCCATGGGGGAATCTCTTTGTGTGTGTGTGTGTGTGTGTGTGTGTGTGTGTGTGTGTGTGTGTGTGTGTGTGTGTGTGTGTGTGTGTGTGTGTGTGTGTGTGTGTGTGTGTGTGTGTGTGTGTGTGTGTGTGTGTGTGTGTGTGTGTGTGTGTGTGTGTGTGTGTGTGTGTGTGTGTGTGTGTGAATGTACTTCCATGATAGTGTTCAAATGTAGCAGTTAATCAGATGCATTCGTATTTAATACTGAATATCTCCTCCTCCTCCTCCTCCTCCAGACGTGTCTGGAGTTGGAGCGGTACCTCCAGACGGAGCCCAAGCGTCTCTCAGAGCTCTTCGACCGGGACCTGGAGGGCCTCCTCACCCCGGCCTACCTGAAGGAGGACAGCGAGGAGGAGCTCTCCGACGCCTCCCCGCCCTCCCTCCTCCTCCTGGACGCCTTGCCCTCCTCCTCCTCCTCCTCCTCCAGCCCACCCCCTCCTCCTCCTCCCCTGGCGCTCTGCTGCTCCTCCTCCTCCACCGCCCGGCGACCAGGAGCAGACCCTGAGCGAGGGAGGCAGCGAGGAGGGGGAGGAGGTCTAGGGGAGGGGGAGGAGGAGGAGGAGGAGGTGGTGGCGGTGGAGGGCAGGGGGTCTTCGGACGGAGGAGTCCACCAGGCGCAGCTGAGCGCCGTCACCTCCCTCACCCCGCCCTCGTCCCCCGAGCTGGGACGCCACCTGATCAAACCGCCGCACGCCTCCTCCGCCTCCTCCGCCTCCTCCACCCACGGCCCCGTCACCCTGAAGCTGATGGGCCGCAAGGTGGGGCTGAGCGGGGTGCCGTCACGGCTGGTGCTCCCGGTGCGGGTGAAGGAGGAGGAGGTGGAGGAGTCGGGGCTGGCGGCGGTGGCGGCGGCGGCGGGGGAGGTGAACAGGAGGAGGATCCACCGCTGCCACTTCAACGGCTGCAGGAAAGTGTACACCAAGAGCTCCCACCTCAAGGCCCACCAGCGCACACACACGGGTGAGGCTGCCGGTCGTCATGGTTACACCGGGTCACACGGGGGGGGGAGGGGGGGTGAAACCAGCTCAAGGGCTGTTAGAGATGGCACCTATGCTTTATACTCTGTCATCCATCCGTCATCCACACTATGGAATCATCTAACCCATTCAGTACTGTTCAAACCTTTTCAGAAGAGTTTGCACCTAATGAGAAGGATTTTAACCCAATCAGAAGGGTTCTAACCAAAGTAGTAGTGTTCTAACCCAATCAGAAGGGTTCTAACCAGCTAGTAGTGTTATAACCCAATCAGAAGGGTTCTAACCAGAGTAGTAGTGTTCTAACCCAATCACAAGGGTTCTAACCCAGCTAGTGGTGTTCTAGCCCAATCAGAAGGGTTCTAACCCAGCTAGTGGTGTTCTAACCCAATCAGAAGGGTTCTAACCCAGCTAGTGGTGTTCTAACCCAATCAGAAGGGTTCTAACCCAGCTAGTGGTGTTCTAACCCAATCAGAAGGGTTCTAACCCAGATAGTGGTGTTCTAACCCAATCAGAAGGGTTCTAACCCAGCTAGTGGTGTTCTAACCCAATCAGAAGGGTTCTAACCCAGCTAGCGGTGTTCTAACCCAATCAGAAGGGTTCTAACCCAGCTAGTGGTGTTCTAACCCAATCAGAAGGGTTCTAACCCAGCTAGTGGTGTTCTAACCCAATCAGAAGGGTTCTAACCCAGCTGGCGGTGTTCTAGCCCAATCGGGGGAGACCAGTGAGTGAGAGCGCCGGTAATCCAACGAGCGCTAAGCGATGGAGGAACAGCTCCCTCCAGATTCTGTCAGGCAGCGAAGGTCCAGACGTCGGCGGGGTTTCCCTCCAGTCTGGCAGAGCTCTCGCTGGTCTGAACGGAGCCATGGCCCGATGACATAGCGCTGGTTTAGATATCCCATGATGCATCAGCGCCCGTTTTCGGCTGCTTTGTATTTCTGCGTACTGTCGTATGGATGTTTGCGTTCGTGTGGTCATTTGTACGTCAGCGGTCATTTTCTTCTTGTTCCTCGTGACGTACAGCCGGCTGGGTCATTTGTAAAGATCACCTATCACAGATCCCCTACCAACTGTTGTTTAAAAAGCGACAGTTGGTAGGTGATCTAATCGCCGTGGCAACGCAGGGCCGCACACTCGAATCCCTCCTCAACCAGGATGAGATGCGGAGGCATCCACGCTCACTTCACTTATTTATTCGGCTTTGGGTCGGGAGTGACAAGTGAATCATATCACCAAAGCACAACATAGCCACAAATGCGCGCATAAGTGCTGAACACAATCAATTCCCTCTCTAAAGTGCTCATCACTCAGTGCCATACGTCCAAAAAACACAACGTCAATAGCGTTTTTAAAAGCCTGCTAATAGTGCTGTCGTCCATCTAAGTGCCTGTGAGTCAATATCGTGTTTACGAGATGAGGAGGCCTCTCTAATAGACCCGCGTGTGACCGACGGCCACGAGGTTGGAGAACTCTGTCTGTGCTCATCCCCTGAACGCAGAGCTTCTCAGAACCTCCCCCCGTTCTGATGCACTGTGGGACGTGTGTTGGAGCGTTGCCGGGGGAAACGCATGAAAACGGAGGCTTTTTGAAAAAGAAAAACGCCCGACGTAGGATTGTGACGGGAACGGGAACACGGGCCAACGTTGGGGTCTGGGGCGCCTGCGTCCGGGACGCCTGCGTCCGGGACGCCTGACAGGAGTCATGAACTGAAAGCGGGAAAACGCCCTGGAACCTCACGCCCTCTGCGGGATGAGGGAAAACCAAAAACCCGGTTCCAGAGGAACGTTGAGAAGGAGCACGGAAGAGGATCCTCCTTCCAGGGATCGCAGCTCAAAGGTCGGACGGATGATGGGGTCACAAAACAGAAAGATAATCTCGTTAGTAATAGTCGACGGTAGACTGCAGTGCGGTGTGGTCTAAACACCATGAAACTCCAGAGGTTGTTGCAGATGTTAACCTTTGAAAAAGCTTAACCTTTCACCTCTGACCTTTTTCGATGTACGAAGAATCAAGAATCTAAAGATAAAAGTAGTACGTTGCCCGCGACCCGTTTTAGGTTTGGAATGTCTCATGGCTCATGTCATCGTCCTTGTTGAGGACGCTGATGATATCATCACATGATGTCACCACATGGCATCGGTGCACGATGTCACTGCATGAGATCACCGCACGATGACTCAGAGTCGCTCGGTGATGGTTTGAATCCCGGCGTGTCACCTCAGCTCTGTCTTCCATGCTGACGGAGCATTTCAAGCAAATACCAAACCTGATATCCAAGGTTTTAAAAGCAGGTTTGTTCAGCTTTTGGGTTAAATACAGAAGCATGTTCCGTGTCTAATGTGGCAGCTTTGATCCCAGCTGAACACTACAAGCGTAGCTAACGTGTTCCTCATGGTTTGAGTGTTAGCTAACGTGTAAAGTCTGACTCCTACTTCAAGTCTTTGCATCCTTCAAAGAAACGTTAAACAAAACTCGCTGGATGCAACCCAGCATAGAGCGCGCGTGTGTGTGTGTGTGTGTGTGTGTGTGTGTGTGTGTGTGTGTGTGTGTGTGTGTGTGTGTGTGTGTGTGTGTGTGTGTGTGTGTGTGTGTGTGTGTGTGTGTGTGTGTGTGTGTGTGTGTGTGGGGGGGGGGGGGGGGGGTGCCTGCATGTGTGTGTATGTATGTGTGTGCGTGCGTGTGCATGTGCGTGCGTGTGTGACTGAGCATAAGACAGCAGGGCTGCAGGCAGACTCCTCCTGTCTCGGCTCCATTATCCCTCCCTGCCGTTTAAAGATGTCATTACTGTAATCCTCTTCTTCCTGCCGCTTATTTCCATAAATTAGGAGGAGGAGAAAAGACGGGGTGTAATCTGGAGTGGGGGTGGGCCGGGGGGGGGGGCTTACAGCTGATAACACACCCAACAATTAGATTTCAGGGTCGGGTTCGGAGGAGCATGGAATCACAAAGCATGTTGGCTTGTTCACTAACTTTATCTCTATTCTCTTATCGCACTCACTCTCTCTCTATTCTCTCTTCCTTTCTCTCCCTTCTCTCTCTATTCTCTCTTTCTGTCTCCCCTTCTCTATCTCTCTCTTCTCTATTCTGTCTCACTCTCTGTCTCCCGTTCTCTCACTCTCTCTAGTTCTCTCTCTTTGTGTGTGTGTGTGTGTGTGTGTGTGTGTGTGTCTCTCCCTCTCTGTCTTTCTCTATCTTTGTGTCTTTCTCTCTCTGTTCTCTCTCTGTCTCCTTTTCTCTGTGTGTTTTCATCTGTGTGTGTGTGTGTGTGTGTGTGTGTGTGTGTGTGTTAGCAAATTAAGCTAAGTGGAATCCCAATGTTGTAATTGTGTAATAATTAGCTTAATCTGTATCTCTATCAACTGCATGTAGTTAATCAATTACCAACAAGCAGTACAGGTATCACCAAGGAGCAAAGAGTTAATCTATCTGTCGACGCAACAATCAATTACAATCGACGGTAACAATAAATAACAACAGATTTGTCAAATTAGGATGATGTAATTGCTTTTTAATCACGTCAGAAAAGCACATCATTTAATTAACCCTCTCCTCCGCACCCCAGAAGCGGCCCTAACCCCACTGTAGCTGGAACGCTGAATCCACGCCTTCAACGGAGACTCTTTCAGAAGCTGCCGTGTGAAATACAATACGGCAGGATCTGGTGCTGACTAGAGCGGTACCAGCTCCCCCCCCCCCCCCCCCCCCCCCCCCCCCCACTACCTCTCCAGGAAAGTGCAGCGAAAGTGAAGAAGAAAATGGATGCTGATGCTGGAGGAGGAGGAGGAGGGGGTGTTGCTAGGCAACCCGGAGCAGCGTATCAGAGCAGGAGTAGGTGGCTGAGTGGGTATCCATCGCTGCAGGCTCTGGTCTCTCGTCTGCTTCTGCTGCTTCTTCTTCTTCTTCTTCTTCTTCTTTCTTGTTCTTGTTCTTGTTCTTCTCTCCTTCCTCCGTCTTCCCCTCTTTGCCCCGTACAGCACCAGGGTTACCGTTGCTAGGCAACTGCCTCTCCACTCTCTCTGCCAGTGTGTGCGGTAATTAGCCGGTAGCATGGCGTCTCTCTCTCTCTCTCTCTCTCTCTCTCTCTCTCTCCCTCCGCCCCCCCCCAACTCAGCCGGCCGCCGTCACCCCCCGACCTCCTGCTTCCGTTGCTAGGCAACTCAGTCAGGCATCCCTGCCTCCGGGGACTTTGATTGGCCGGTTGGTTTGTGAAGTCTCGGATGGCGCCGGACTCCTCCGCTCTTCTGGAGGGGGGTGGGGGGGGGGGAAGAGATGGATGGATGGATAGACAGACAGATGGCTAGATGAGCAGACAGACTGACAAACAGATAGACCGACAGCTAGATCGATAGATAGATATATCATATATCAGCATTTCATAAATGCGCCTATGTACAATACATCTCACATAATTAACTAAATTATTATATAATATAATTAATGTATTCATGATCACCAGAAAATAACACCTCCAGTTAGGGATATAACACATACCCACATCCAGTCAGCTCATTTTCTTTATCTCAGCTCTTGCTCGATGATCCGAGTTATTAGTGAAAGGTGAATAAGTGTCGAGTGAACAGTTGGGAATGCGGCCGTATTCAGCGGCCCACCACTCTGCTATTAACATCATGAATTAAAACCATCCTTTGACTCCAACACTGAACAGTAACCATGCCTTCCTCATGCCCTATCGCCATCAGACTCACTCATCCTTGGCTAGCAGCTGTGTTGTCACGATGAGCAGATAGAGCTTCAGACCACTGATGATTTAGTGATGGCTTCAGTGTGGACTTGACTAGCTAGCCCAGAGTAGCAGGAAGGAAGAGCTTCAGACCACTGATGTGTTAGTGATGGCTTCAGTGTGGACTTGACTAGCTAGCCCAGAGTAGCAGGAAGGAAGAGCTTCAGACGCTGTGTGTTCCACTGGGTTCTGCTGAGTTCTACTGGTTTCAGCTGTATGTTCTATTGAGTTGTATGGGGTTTACTGTATTCTACAGGTCTGTACTAGGTTCTACTGATTTATCCTATGGTTCTACTGAGTTGCGTTGAGTTCCACTAGGTTAGGGTTCTCCTATGTTCTAGTGAGTTCCACTAGGTTAGGGTTCTCCTATGTTCTAGTGAGTTCCACTAGGTTAGGGTTCTCCTATGTTCTAGTGAGTTCCACTAGGTTAGGGTTCTCCTGTGTTCTAGTGAGTTCCACTAGGTTAGGGTTCTCCTATGTTCTAGTGAGTTCCACTAGGTTAGGGTTCTCCTGTGTTCTAGTGAGTTCCACTAGGTTAGGGTTGTGTGGTTGGGGGTGGGTGGGGGTGGATGGTAGTGTGTGGTAGTGGGTGGTGTGTGGAATTGGGTGGTGTGGTAGTGGGTGGTGTGGTAATGGGTGGGGGTGGGTGGTGTTGTGTGGTAATGGGTGGGGGTGGGTGGTGTGTGGTAATGGGTGG
>JACYXH010000829.1:92500-100000 GCA_026745465.1 Lota lota
TTGTTCGGACCACAGCCATAAAACAGAACCATAAACCGAGAAGACGACCCCCCCCCCCACCCCACCCCAGGACACCCCCCCCATCCCCCGCCGCTGCCACTCCCCGACAGACTCAGAGACAGAAAGACAGACACTCCCCTCTCTCCCCTTACAGACTGATTCTAATGTTGTGGGAGCTAGTGCTAACGGAGCACGCACTCACTACAAGCTATATGCTAACCACTAGTGGTATGGCTAACCACTGGGATGGATGACTACTAGCCTCTTGGCCAGCTACCATGGATAACCACTAGCCGTTTGGCTAGCCAAAAGCTGTTTGAATAGCCACTAGCGGTATGCTAGCTACCATGGATAACCACTGGCTGTTTGTCTAGCCAATGACGGTTTGGCTAACGACAAGCGGTATGGCTGGCAACTGAAATGGACAAACACATTATGGATCTTTACTAATCGGATGGATCACTACTAGCGGTACAGCTAACCACTAGCGGTATGGCTAAGTACCAGCTGAATGGTAGTTCGGAACTTTTATTGTGATACCGCCAAAAAGTAGCGGTACGGCCGTTAACCGAAATGGATCAATAATAGCGGTACCAACCACTAGCAGTACTGCTAACCACTTCAACACCCCCCCATGACCCAAACGTGGACCTCCTGCCCCAGCCTTTAACTTCAGCCAAAGGGTGTGTTATCAACAAGCACACGACAACACCGCCATCATCTTCGCTCTGGTCAAAGCCGCCATTTAAGACCCGTCTGTAATAAAAAAACACAACTCTCTGGTGCATTTTGTTCCTCCCTCCTCCGTGTCGTCGGTGAGTTGCCGCGGCGATCAAAAGGAGCGGCAGATTGGATTTCTTCGGAACGCCGCCCCAACACGCCTCGGAGAAGCGTGGGGCGCGCTTCCCGGGTTGGGAGGACTGATTGAGGTCACCGCGGGCCCGACGCGCTGTCCACCGCCGCTCTTCGCTAATCAGCTGTCGGACAGCGCAGACCCCTCCCCCTCTTCCACGCCGGACTCTCTCAGAGCCGGACAGAACTGTTGCACAATTGACTTTTCTTTTTTGTAAAAAAACAACAACAACAACAACACGGAATAAGAACGAGAAGAAGAATGAGAAAAAGTCAACAACACTGGCTTTCTCCGTCGTGGACGGGGCGAGTCCCAGTGTGGTGCTCACTGGGACTCGAACTGGGTTGTGTCGGGGCGGTGAGCACACGTTTGACGCAGCTAACGGTGCCGCCGCGATACCGCACAGACGGCAAGAAAGAAAGGACCTTCAATTATTTGTACAAAACTAAAGATCAAAAGACATCGTGTTTGTTGTGGTCGACAATTCGGGAAAGTGTTTGGGGAGGACGCGATGGGGGTCGCTGCGTGTGGGATGAGCTCACCGTGGGGGGGTGGGGGGGTGGGGGTGATCCAGCAGGGCGTTGAGGGCGTCTCTTTCTCTCAGCATTGAGACTCGAACACTGTTAGCCAGCTCTCCGGGCGCCGCGGCCCTCTGGAGGATGAAGGCGCATCGTATGTTTAGATCAATCGCGCTCCGCTCGCTGTCAAACCGTTCCGGGATCTTCAGCTCGGGAGCGGAGCTGTGGCGTAAGATCGCTCGGTTCTTCTGGGTGCAGAACGAACAGGAACAAAACGTGAATGTATCGTAGTGTTCGCCAGTAGGTTCATCAGAGACACGTGAGCGATGTCTGGCGATCGGCGCGCTGGAACGCAGCGGACACAAGCGTCCGCCGGTCAGATGTGCTCTAGATGCCGCTCTCGACGTCTCGGCAGAGTGTTGGCTCCCCTGGAGTCCACACTCTGCCGGCTGACTTGTTCGTTCAGGAGCTGGGGACGGGCCAGTCGCGTGAGGTTCAAACGCATCCCAGCGGCTGGTTTGATTTAGAGCCGTTCTCCTCCGAACCCGTATCAGGAGACCCTTGCTCGCCGTGGGCGTGGAAATGGCCGCACGTTGTTAGAGACGGTGTGGGCCTCCTGGAGGAGCCTGACCACGCTACGTTTAGCTGACAAGGCTGCCCATCTACACAAAGTCCAAAATCCAACAATCGGTTTAATGTAATGCACACAGAGCAAACTATGAATCAAAAATGATTCTGGTTTTGAAAACTGTAAAATTGGTAATAGTTAGCGATTCAAATTGAGTGCCGCACTGCCTTATGGGATGTATTCCGATGCATTTGTATCCGAATTTTGACAAACCTAGCCAGGACATTTTCTAGACTTCTTGAAACGGTCCTGCATTGCCATATTCCCTCGAATGTTTAACCATCTAGAATGCATCCAGGCGAAGAAGAACTAGCTTACAGAGATCAGAGGTCGCTAATGCTTCGATACGATCCCAGATGTCCTGTACGCAGACCAATCAGATCGAATGCCTTGCTTTAAGACCAGATGCATGCCTGGCAACTTCCATGCCGACTGAAAAGGCCTTGGATGGACCTCGTTCTCCTAGCGTTAGCCCCCGCTAACTGTCGTAGCATTCTGCTACTTGTTAGCTTCTCCTCTTCAGTGGACCTACAGTGCAGAACTTTAGCCTTCAGCCAAGATTCTACCAAATACACGTCAGTCGATAGGACACACGCGGACCGAGCGAGAGAGAGAGAGAGAGAGAGCGACGATCGGCGGCTGACGTTGTCCGAAGTTTGCCGGGGTCAATTATCGTCGCGGAAACTCAATGGTACGTTTACGCGAGTCGGGAGCTGAAGTAAACTCGCTAGCGCTGCATCTCTGACGAGACGGTTCAGACTGACGTGGTCGCTAATCGGACGGTCGCAAAACCAAATCTGAAGCGTAAATAAGTACCTGTTTTACGCCCGCTGTGTGGCCACGGCTTTACGGGCGTTAGGGAGTGTTTAGTCACGGGCGAGGGAGCCCCGTTGGCGTTTCGTTCCCGCTCGGCGAGGGAAAGTGCTCAAGTGCGTTTTGACCCGTGGGTGAAGATTGTATCATCAATGGCAGCTCTTTATGTGTGTTTCAGTATTTCAACGCCTGTTGAACTCAGCCGGACTGTGGGCCTGTGTTTCCGTTCAACCTGGGAGCCTGACGTTTTGTCAACGGAGCCACCGCGCTCGTTCGCCATTTCAGATCCGGGTGGACACGCCCACTTGTGGTTGTAATGGTTTGTAATTGCCAGTCAGTTGGCGCACCTGGGGGGGGGGGGGGGGGGGGGGGGGACGCGCGCGCCTTTAGCAATTTCTGCTGCGCTATGCTCGGGACGTTGAGCGGTGGATGTGCTCTGGCTTCCCGGGGCCCAGCACTTTGTTAGCTTCATAGCTTCATCCTAGCCTGTAAAGTCGCACAACGAAACCATGAAAATACCACGGACAAAACAAAAAAAAACCAGGACTTGCTTCGACTAGTTTGCTGTGCACCTGCTCATCATGTAACTCATACAGTAAATAGGTTCTGTGTTTCATACGTAGGCTTTGGGGGGGGGGGGGGGCGGGGGGGCGGGGGGGGGGGGGGGGGCGCAAATACATGAATGTGGTCCTGGGGCTCCAGCTTCAGGGCATTCCAGGGGTTTGGGGGGCCGGATTCTTTGTCATCTAAGTGAAGGATTGTGAATTCTGCCGTGTGTTAGTTCTCTCTTTGTATTTGCACTCTGAGTTTTTGAAAGTCACCTGATAAGTCCTGTTGTAGTTCCTCTGTAGACGACGGTTCACGCGATACGCATCTCTCACCATGTATAGTTGCTGTACTTTACCACACAATGCACATTGATATGCTCTGTCTGTTTGTCCTATGCACGCACACACACGCACACACACGCACACACACACACACACACGCACACGCACACACACACACAATATCACAGGTTCATACATGACAAGTTAAACACACATGCACAACATTCAAATCAATCCAGCATATCTTGCAGCCTTGGTAACCAACCACTTTACTCATACACACACACACACACGCATGGAAACACACTACCTACACACACTACATACACACGCATGGACACACACTATACACACACACACACACACACTTTAACACTTAAACACGCGGACACACACTACATACGTCAACTTTCTCTCTCTCTTTACAAACATGAACACACACCACGCAGCGATCGATTTTTGATTTGGTGGTTTTCATGTCTGCTCTGTTGCCGTGTGCAGATCAGAGGTGCCCTCCCCTTCCCCAGGGACAACAGGAAGTCATGCATCACCCTGTGTGACATCACATCCACGTCCACCTGGTCGGAATCTCAAACAAAACGCATCCCGCCATCCCAAATCCCCCTGTTTATTCGACCAGCATCTCCCTCCCTCCCTCCCTCCCTCCCTCCCTCCCTCCCTCTCTCTCTCTCTCTCTCTCTCTCTCTCTCTCTCTCTCTCTCTCTCTCTCTCTCTCTCTCTCTCTCTCTCTCTCTCTCTCTCTCTCTCTCTCTCTCTCTCTCTCTCTCTCTCTCTCTCTCTCCCTCCTTGTCTCCTTCTATCCTCGGATGTGATCTCTTCCCCTCCCCTCCTCCCCCTCTCCTTCCTCCTCCTCTTGTCCCTCGCTGTACAAAGTGTTTCAGATTTATCATTTGTATATTATGACCTTCGAGTTCCCGATGTTCTTTATTATTGGAGAAAAATGAGAAAAGATTTATTTTTGTTACCGGTTGGTTTGATAATTCCTTTTTTAAATTGGTATTGTAATAACTCTATGCAAGGAAGTGTTGGGTGAATCCTTTTTATTTAAGAATGTAATTATGTGTAATAAATGGTAGAGGCAGTTTGGCATGGAAGTTTCCTGTTCCCTGATTGGTCCGTGGGGCGCAGCTTCGCCCGGCGACAATACGCGGCCAATCAACCCGCCACAGCCCCTATAATGAGAACTACTGATTGCCTCTCCCCGTCCAATTACGGCCAGCACGTGTTTTCCACCACGACGTACGACCGCCCGACCTGCCGGCAGCCCTTGAGCAAGAAGTTTGAAGAGTGTGAAAATGAAAAAAAAGCATTGTGAGGAGGAGAAGCAGGAGGAGGAGGAGCAGTAAGGGGAGGAGGAGCAGGAGGAGGAGGAGGAGGATGAGCAGTAGAGGGAGGAGGAGGAGGAGCAATAAGGGGAGGAGGACGAGGAGCAGTAGATGGAGGAGGAGGAGGAGGAGCAGTAGGGGGGATGAGGAGCAGGAGCAGTAGGGGGATGAGGAGGGGAAGCAGTAGGAGGTGTTGCAGCAGCAAGAGGAGGAGGAGGAGGAGGAGAGGAGCAGGAGGAGGAGCAGCAGGAGGAGCAGGAGTAGTAGGGGGATGAGGAGAAGGAGCAGGAGGAGCAGCAGCAGCAGGATGAGGAGCAGGAGCAGTAGGGGGATGAGGAGGGGGAGCAGGAGGAGGAGGAGTTGCAGCAGCAAGAGGAGGAGGAGCAGGAGGAGGAGAGGAGGTGGAGGAGGAGCAGGAGTAGTAGGGGGATGAGGAGGAGCAGCAGGAGGAGCAGCAGCAGCAGGAGGAGCAGCAGCAGCAGGAGGAGGAGCAGGAGGAGGAGCAGTAAATGAATCTGAAGCTGTTCTCCTGGTTCCTGCCGCAGCTCTACTCCCTGGTGACCAGGAGGAATCTATAAGGTCTAAAAATACCTGATGCGGCGGCTGGAGCAGACAGAAGATGTGGACTCCTCCTCCGTCGCTTGGATCAGCTCTCTCTCCCTGCTCTCTCGTTTCTCTGCTTCCTTCTGCCTCGCTTTCCTTCTTTCCTTCCTCTCTCCATTTCGTTGCTCTTTCAATCGCTTTCTCTTCTTTGCTTTTCTTCGTCTGTGTGTCTCCACAACCCTCCAACCTCTTTTCTCTCTCTCTGTCTGTCTGTCTGTCTCTGTCTCTGTCTCTCTCTCTGTGTCTGTCTGTCTCTCTCTCTCTCTCTCTCTCTCTCTCTCTCTCTCTCTCTCTCTCTCTCTCTCTCTCCCCCCCTCCCCCAGTGATGACCCCCACGGCGGGCTGTGTGAGACGTGCGAGGGCCTGGGAGCCGGCGGCCGTCTGATAAAGGGCTAATGGAATAACTAATGGCTAATTAAGGAGTAATTACTGTGCTGCTAAATGATCCTGGACGCCACTTCCTTCTCCTCGGGTCCGGAAGCCAGAGACGGTCCCACTGGCGTCGCGCGCTGCGACTAGCAAACGGCGGCTAATTGAAACGGGCGACGCTGTCCGCGTGACCTAGCGCGAACCTAGCGGTAATCACGCGCGCGTCAGTCTCGCCGCGACGGAGGACGAAACGAGCCGTGAAAGATGAGGGAGAGGAGCGCGGCTTAGTTTGGCCTTCACAATAAGAGTACATTAAGACACCTTTAATTAACATCAGTTAATGCAGAAGCAAGCGTTGTATAGCACTAGCATAGGGGGCCGGGCTAAGCTAAGTGTTAGTGGGTTAGGCCAAGCCAATTAAATAATGTATTAATACCGTCGTTAACATCATTACCTTAGTTAACATGAACACTTTTAGTAAGCATGAACACCATTAGTAAATGACTGCTAGACAATTAGTCAACTGTTAGTTAATTGTTAGTTATTGCTTATTACTGCATTAACTAATGTTAATTAATGGATAATTAAGGTTAATTGTAAACTACTACCTATCGTTTATTCTTACTGGTTGATTGGGAATAATTTCTGTTGGGCTCTTCAGTTGGTCGCCATGGAAATGATGAGGTGTTTGTCGAAGCCAATGGGAAGCTAGTTAGGGGGAATTCCCCTTGGTAAACAGTGCTTTGTTTAAACAAAGTGTCCTGGTAAACAAACTGGATTCAGAGTTAATACAAAGAATCATAACCGCCGTAATTATTCACCGAATTTTAGTTTTGCACACACCCACTCGCACACGCACACATCCTCACACATCCTCCCACACGCACACTGAAATCGTCCTCTTCTATCTTTCTCTTCTTCTCTCTCCTCCGTCTCTCCCATCTCTACCTTCTCCTCCTGCGTCATCCCTCTCTTCCCTAAACTAGTTTTCAGCTCATAAACTCACCTGTGTCGTGTCATATTTACAAAATCACTCAAAACAGGAAGGAGATTCTGTGTGTACAAGTGGGATTCAGCACATTGTGGATCAAACATATCGAACTGATTAGATCTACATTGAGGTCGCTCGGGACGAAACAAACAACCTATCAGAAGAATCTCAGGAAGAGCACACTTCCTTCACAAACTCCCGGAAAGATGGCGCGAAATCTCTCCATCCTCCCGGGATTCAGGAAAGGAGAGATTGCCTCCATGGCAACGGGACCTCTCCCGTTGCCATGGACGCGCTCCAGTGTGTGCGTTAGGAGGAGGAGGAGGAGGACGAGGAGGAGGAGGAAGTGGGTGAGGAAGTACTAATCAACTGGTTTAATTCAGGACCAGAGGTTCATCACGAGATTATTAGGGAGACACAGCAGGAGGCATGGTGACACACACTGATGGCACACACACACACACACACACATACACACACACACTGATGGCATACACACATTTATACACACACATACACACTGATGGCATACACACATGTACACACAAA
>JACYXH010000829.1:102500-130033 GCA_026745465.1 Lota lota
AGCAGCGTGACCAAGAGGGGCACGGCGATGAAGGGGCCGAGGATGCTGATTGGTGGGTCTCGGAGCAGCCGACCAGTCAGAGGGCAGTCTTGGAAGTAGAGGCGGTGGACGCTCATGAAGAAGCGGTCAACCACCTGGTTGGGCCAATAGCAGTCCAGCCTCAGAGCCACCTGGTAGGTACAGTTGGTGAGGCCTTCATAGAACCTGACACACACACACACACACACACACACACAGGCACGCGAACGCACGCACACACACACACTCACACACAGGTACACACTCACGCGAATGCACACACACACACACATACATACACGCACACACAGGCACACACACACACAGGCACACACACACACACGCACACACAGGCACACACACACACACACACACATACACACATATATAGAGAGAGTAAAACACACAAAGACACACAGTTACCCAAAATGGTGGTCGTTAAGCTCGTTAAGGTCGGTATGTTTCAGACAGGATCGTGTACTTTATCAATTATAAATAGAATGCCATGTTACAAAGCTTGGTGTGTGTTTTAAACCAGAGATTGACCACAACCAGCAGAGCATATGTTTGATCCACGCTAAGCTTCATGTCTGCAGCTGGGAGAGGCAGTGAGAGGTCAGGCCCTCCGTCCGAAGCTGCCTCCGAGCGGCTGTTTGTTTAGCAAACATGCATAGACGCTTCTAAAATTACCAGCAGCTCTTTCACACGTCTAAATATATCGCGTCGACTGAAGAGACACATACCACTGGGAGAGGGGGGAGGGAGACTTTCAACATCCCACATTTTTTCAAAGAATCCAGATCCTTCTTATGTTCATAAAACTTCAATTCGAGAGACACCTAGGGTATTGTATTATATGATATTTATTTGGGATCTGTAATCTTTAATTATCTCTGCATTGTAGTTTTTGAATGATTTATGGGATTAAACAGTCCATCAACGCATGACATGGGTTAACTATACTTAAACAGTTCAAGCTGCAAACTTAAACTTAACCGTGTGCAATGCATCATGGGTAGTAGCTACCAGAATAGTCCTGTCCACATCCATCGTCTATTAAAGACAGCTGGCTGAATGACTGGTTGACTGACCGACTGACTGACTGGCTGACTAAGAGACTGACTGACTGACTGACTAAGAGACTGACTGACTGACTGACCGGCTGACTGACTGACAGACTGACTAAGAGACTGACTGACTGACTAAGAGACTGACTGACTGACTGACTAAGAGACTGACTGTTTGACTGACTAAGAGACTGACTGACTAAGTAAGAGACTGACTGACTGGCTGACTAAGAGACTGACTGGCTGACTTCAGTGACCAAGTTTTCTTTAAATGTTATTCTACGCACCCACACACACACACACACACACACACACACACACACACACACACACACACACACACACACACACACACACACACACACACACACACACACACACACACACACACACACACACACACACACAATGACAGGAGCCAAATGGGCCTCGAACCCATGCCTTGAGTCTTCCTCTCCTCCCGGACTCACTGTAGCGTGTGGGGCCAGCTGCACCAAAGGGCCCGGTCCAGCCCAGCCAGGTCCTGGTGGAACCGCTCCAGACACAGGTCCCTGATCTGCCTCTGGTAGAACCCGCCACAGTCTGCCCACGCCAGCGGTACCACTGGAGAACCAGACCACATTACACACGTCACTGTGGTTCCACTGGAGAACCAGACCACATTACACACGTCACTGTGGTTCCACTGGAGAACCAGACCACATTACACACGTCACTGTGGTTCCACTGGAGAACCAGACCACATTACACACGTCACTGTGGTTCCACTGGAGAACCAGGAACATTGTTTGAACAATGTTGTAAAACGTGGTCGTTTTCTAAATATAACATCCCTGATGAGATTTAAAGATGAAATCTTGAAAGGACTCACTATGGTTGCGAGATGGAGGATAAGACAGAAATAGTCTGTCGATTCACTTCTTCTTTCGACCGTTGACTTGTGTACCGCCAGCTTTCGTACAATCTTTAGGCCGTTAGATCTGATCCATCACACCGGATCTCCCCCACTGCCTCATCAAAGTTTGGGAGAGTATATAAAGAATAGTTGGTATATATATCCCTTCTCCCCTTTGGCGTTCCCAAAAACTTTTCAATCTCTTCAAGACGCTAATCGTTTGGGAGAATCAGCAGTTTCTCTTTCATTGTCTGGGCTGGTGCCCTCCTTTTAATTTGTAGTTAATTAGTTGCTAATTGTTAATTAGTTGCTAATTGTTGATTAGTTGCTAATGTGCTGCGCTGATGCCCTTTTAGCCACGTACAATATAAAAGACGTGAGTGGCTTTGAAGTTTTAAAAAAAAGTACTGAAACTCGGCCCTAGTTTAGGTGAAGAATCCCGGGTCACATCGTCCACATCCTGCAACCCAAATGCAACGTGTCGTCCCCTAGGTCGTCAGTCGACAGTCCCCGGACCACGCCAAGCACACAGAAAGACGCAAGCTGGGAGAAGGAGAAGAGGGGAAGAACGACAAGGAGAAGGGATTTGGCGGCTGTCTCCCCCCTCAGTAGCCCCTCCCTCTCTCTGGCCTCCGTTCCTTCTCCCTGGCGAGCGAAGAGCACATCGTCCCGTACGTTTCTATAACTGTCGATACGGCGTATCGCTTTCTTTTATTCGGATGTCTGTTTTATTGACGCAGGTTTTATTGTCCGCTCTAAATTCCCGTTCCTCGTGATTATCTGCCTCGTGCGCTGATGAGTCCTGCTGATCTTGCGCCTCAAATCCCCCCCAGGGATGAACGAAGCACCCACCCCT
Organism: Lota lota; assembly: GCA_026745465.1. NCBI lineage: Eukaryota > Metazoa > Chordata > Actinopteri > Gadiformes > Lotidae > Lota > Lota lota. The sequence continues at coordinate 105,337 of JACYXH010000829.1, forward strand.
CCGCACTTTCCTTTCCCCGCCAGACGGACGGCTTTCATCAAGCGTAACCTCTCTGTGTGCGCTGGCTCGGAGGGGCCCGGGGCCCCTGAGTGGTCCTCCCGAGAGAGGAGAGTGGGTGCCTGCACCGAGGTTTGCTGCTTCGTGACAGCACCTCACTCCGTAAGACGAATCCACTCTCACCCATCTGACTTCAGACTAGTGTCTCACGTCTGAAGACGACAGACCAGATCACATCGTTTCACTTCCTGTCACTGCAACTTTGTTTTTTCGGCCAATCATGCTTCGGGAGGCGGGGCTCTGTAAGTGCGTAATTGGCGAAAGGAAACTCAACCAGTCGTAGTAAACTGTAAAAAAGTGTCTGTAAGTGTTTCAAATCAACAACGTGTAGACTGGCCACTGTGGAAAATACACTGATTAAAATCTCCTTATCAAAGCTTCATCGACTCGAGCAAATGTCTTTTAGTCAGTAGAATATCTCCATGACGAAACAGGAAACAAGACGTAACTCCGCCCCTTTCAGTTCCTGGCTTCCGGCCCAGGCTATGGGCTTCTCCCCCCAGAAGTTCTGCTGTAACACAGTAGGACTGCTGGATCAGAAGTTCTGCTGTAACCTAGTAGGACTGCTGGATCAGAAGTTCTGCTGTAACACAGTAGGACTGCTGGACCAGAAGTTCTGCTGTAACACAGTAGGACTGCTGGATCAGAAGTTCTGCTGTAACACAGTAGGACTGCTGGACCAGAGGTTCTGCTGTAACACAGTAGGACTGCTGGATCAGAAGTTCTGCTGTAACACAGTAGGACTGCTGGATCAGAAGTTCTGCTGTAACACATTAGGACTGCTGGACCAGAAGTTCTGCTGTAACATAGTAGGACTGCTGGATCCAAGATATAAACCAAAAATGTCAACGTCTGACAATATAGTTCAGTCTGATCCATTTGTTTCTTTTAGTCAGTTATCGTTTTGATAATTTGATAATAGTGTGGTTGTTTCATGCCAATAAAGCAGTTACAATTTTGATAGAATGTGTTTTGTTTACTTTATTTATGATAATTTGTTGCGGATGTTTTTGTTTTTCGGTCAGCTATTGAAACAAAAACGCGGCATCATTATTCCGTTCAAAAAATCCCAATCTCAAGCCACACAAGAGCTCCAAGTTAAAAAGATAGAGAGACAGAGAGGGACAGAGACAGGGAGAGAGAGCCATGAAGCTAAATATGTTTGGAAATTAAAGTAATAGGGGAATGGATGGAAATCTAAATGAAACCACAATGAAGGAAAATCAAAGACGATGAGAGATGATTGGAGCTATTTCACCAATCAAAATTCTGCTTTCAGCGACGTCCACTGGAGCCAAAACAAGACACTGACAAACCGAGAGCTCCTCGCTCAAATACAAATGGTGACGGCTCACAGGAAACACCCTTTATCCTTTTCCTCTTCCTGTTTACAGTTCTCATCAATTCCTGACCCCTACCTGTTCCCTAATGACCCGTCTCTGTACTGTCTAACCCCTACCTGCTCCTTAATGACCTGTCTCTGTACTGTCTAACCCCTACCTGCTCCTTAATGACCTGTCTCTGTACTGTCTAACCCCTACCTGCTCCTTAATGACCTGTCTCTGTACTGTCTAACCCCTACCTGCTCCTTAATGACCTGTCTCTGTACTGTCTAACCCCTACCTGCTCCTTAATGACCTGTCTCTGTACTGTCTAACCCTACCTGCTCCTTAATGACCTGTCTCTGTACTGTCTAACCCCTACCTGCTCCTTAATGACCTGTCTCTGTACTGTCTAACCCCTACCTGCTCCTTAATGACCTGTCTCTGTACTGTCTAACCCCTACCTGCTCCTTAATGACCTGTCTCTGTACTGTCTAACCCCTACCTGCTCCTTAATGACCTGTCTCTGTATTCACTATCTAACCCCTACCTGCTCCTTAATGACCTGTCTCTGTACTGTCTAACCCCTACTTGCTTCTTAATGACATATCTGTACTGTCTAACCCCTACCTGCTCCTTAATGACCTGTCTCTGCAGGAACTGTTAAAACTACAAGAGCGATGGAGGTTTTGTAGTTCTAGTACATAAGTCTTGTCAAGCAGGAGTCAGGGTGTTGACTCCCCGTGGAGCTCTGCTCCCCCAGTCAAGAGACAGACGTCCACACACACAGACGATAAACCTCCCCGATGACTTTAACTTTCTAGGTCGTTATCACGTGTTCGTCGGAGGAGCACTGAAATAGGGAAACGATGAGTTCAGGGCTAACTCAACAATACAAACACCACATGGTAGAGCAAAAAGTTGGAGAAAGAAAAGAGTGTGGAAATAATTAACACAGAGGTTGCTTCATTTTAATCTTAGAGCGCACTAACCTTAACCCTGCCTCCGTGTTTTTTTTTTGTCCGGCATTTATCAACCCGTTTTCCTTGAAACAACAACACTTAGAGTCGCGCGAGATGGGCAGCTGCTGCGTCTTTACGGACCGAGAAAGTTACGGACCAAAGTTACCGTATGCGTTCCGTATGCGTAAACATCAGGCAGTATTGGTCATGAAATTGCAGATGGAAATGTTTTATTAAAGTGTGTGTGTGTGTGTGTGTGTGTGTGTGTGTGTGTGTGTGTGTGTGTGTGTGTGTGTGTGTCTGTGTGCGCGCGCGATAGATCAGGCATACCAGTGATCAGAACAAGCCCCAGAGTGAAGAACCGAGTGCGTGTTGGATCCATCCCAGACGACATGAAGTCCAACTCCTTAACGTGATCTGCAGTGCTACTCTCTAGTGGAATCCAAGTGCTGGCGTGTTGGTCAGGATTCACATGGTAGCTCCTCTGTCGTCTGTTGTTATTCATGGGGGTGGGTGGGGTGTGTGTGTGTGTGTGTGTGTGTGTGGGGGGGGGGGGGGGGATGGTCAGTGAACGGGACAGGACAACTGTTCGGACGGACAACCACCCATTACCCCCTCTCCCCTCCTCTCAACTCAAGTACAGAGCACTAACTCATTTAGTCCCAGTGCCGTTTGAAACTGGTTTTAAATGGGGTTTAAGGGTCTTTTGGTTAAAATATCAACACAGAACTCCAACAGGTGCGCACGCAAGACACGTCTCTAAAATAAACCCTCCTATGTTGTCCGTGAAAAATGTGTGGCCTATGGTGTTTGACGTCGTCTCTATTCGTTATTTTACGCGCGGACAGTTTGTCATGTAAGCGTCGACAGGGGGTGGCTTTGGAGTAAATCCTATGGGGGAAAAACGTTTTGGGCCTTAATTCATTCAGGCATCATTTGTATTCAGGTGATATGAACACAGAAGGCGTTCTAGAAATGACCTGCGGCAGTGCTTTGCCACTAGATGGCGGCAGAGGACATAGCATGAACCATCTCGCGTCTCCAGGACCCCTGTCGTGTGATTCTGTACTTTATAATCTACTGTACGACATGGCTTTCATTACGCGTGTTTAACTGGCAATATAAACCGTATTTCCGTAGTTTTTTTCCCCTTTTACAAAATCGCTTCCAGAGTTTGGTAAACTTCTTAATACATTATAATTTCACATCTTGTTGTGTTTTCACACTGGTCCACTCAGGAAGCCAAACCGGCTCCAAACATCCAGATCTGAAGTGACCTCCAGCTTCTGGAACGTTACGGCTGCCCTCAGCTCCGCATAACATTAAGACAGGTGCGTAAGCCCGAGTCCTCATCATCTCGTGTGACGTGATGTGGCACGCGAGCAGGTGCGCTATCATGGAAACAATCAGCTCGAGACTGACAGGTGTACCGACAGCCGGTGCTGCGCGGTGATTAGCCAATAGAGACGCGGTGCTAAGTAATGTGGGCGCGGTTCAAACCCCCTCCCTCCTCCCCCCCAAAAACAACCTTTTTGGGCAGCGACTCTGATTGGTTGGAAGAGGTGTTGGTCACCACGCGCACAGGGGTGGGGGGGGGGGGGGGGGGCGTGCCCGAGACCCCCACAGCCGCTCGCTCCGTGGCAGAGCGAGGAGTGATGGTGTTGAGTATCGGCGGGGAGCGCGGATCGAAGTATCGGTGACCGAGAAACAACAACAACAACAATAACAACAACACACACCAGCTCGAGCCACCTCGTGAACTTCTCCAGGGCGGTGTGTGCGTGTATCGGTGTCGCCGTGCGCGGGATTGTTGTGGCGAACCTAACCGGGGACATTCCGGTCTTTGGGTTGATTTTAGTTTGACGTTGAAACACAAACACGGGATGTATCGAGAGGACATGTGAATTCCGGGAGAGTACAAATCGCCAGGTGTTGTCAAGATGAAGTTCCCCGCGAGTCTTCTGTGTGTCTTCGTCACTTTGGCGCTCTTCCTCCTCGCGCCCGGCTGCACGCAATCAGGTGAGTGGCTCCAGCCGCGAGGGCTCCCCGGAGTGTCTCACACCGTGACCGCAAGCCCGCACCGGAACCGTCCTGTGTGTTGTGGAGGAACGGGGATGGTGGTCGGGCTCCAAAACATGTCTTTTTATGTTTGCACCCCAAGTGTCGTGTCTGGAGCCGTCTCCAGCGCGAGACTCATCCACGCGGCCGCGTAGTCCGCACGCTGCGGCGTGCGCGTGTCTCTATTGCGATGGTTTCTGCCAGTTGTATGTCGAGCGAGGGGCGAGATGCCGGGTGTTCCTCCCTCGGGTTGGAAGTTGATCTGATATCTCGGATGTGTTGAATGAATATTAATAATCAGTCGAATCGATGACAAGTTGAATTGACTTTGGCCCGCAGCATTTTATTTATTTATTTATTTATATATATACTGGGGTCCAGTTGGTTGTGTCGTCCCTGGCTTGGGGTCCGGTGTGTTGCAGATGTGGCCGTGTTTTACTAACCATCAGATACACTATGAATCTCTAGTGGCCCCTTCTCTCCGTCATCCCGGTTACCGGGGGACTTCAAGTGGAGGCTACAGATGTGGAACCGTTATCCTCAGCGCGGGCTGTTCATAATGTTTAGGTTTGCAGTTCACCAACGATCAGTCGGTCGGTTTAATCTCGCAGTCCGTTTCAAAGGGAGGACGAGCTGCGGTTAAGTTGAAGACAGTGGGGCGCCAAATTTGACCGTATTTCATTATTTTCTCCCAAAGCCTAACGTAACCGGGGCAGGTGATGGCATGCGTGACGTGCCTCACAGCCTCCACGTGCAGCCAGTAGCGCACGCGACTCCGCAGGCGTCCTGCCTAATAAAGTAAAAAAAGAAAAAGAAATGATATATATATATATATACATACACACACACACACACACACAACCACACACACACTGTCTCTCTCTCGTGGGGTCCCCCGGGGCCAGCGGGTGTGGTGACTGAAACAGCTGGTGTGTGTGTGTGTGTGTGTGTGTGTGTGTGTGTGTGTGTGTGTGTGTGTGTGTGTGTGTGTGTGTGTGTGTGTGTGTGTGTGTGTGTGTGTGTGTGTGTCACTTAAAAGGACGGGTCTCTATACGGTGGAGGTCACAGGATGAGTGGTTTAGGAATTTCAAAATAAAAGCACAGAAGATACGGTATTGCTGTAAGTTAGAGCTGCAGTGATAACGTGCACACGCACGCGCACGTACACACACACACACACACACCAATCGAGTCTGGATTATTCAATAAGTCTACATAATGTCATAAACTGATGTTAATATCCGTAGCGTGATGTCTGAGAATTCCCCTTTGGTCTGAAAAACATCCAAGAAAAACTCCCCCATTTCCACGATGTGAAGGAAACCAGGAACAAGCATGGCTGATGCATTAACACAACCACAAATCAATTACCATTATAATACGTTTATTGTCTGCACACTGAACTATTAATTCCACAACTACTGTGAATACACTACAATGTGCAATGCTGGTGAGACAGAAAAAGCTATTATGCAAATATTATGAAATTAATTGTGTGTTATGTGTGTGCGTGAATGTGTGTGCCTTTGTGTTTAGTTGTGATAATGTGTGTCTGCGGGTGTGTATGCATGTGGGTGCGGGTGTATGTGTCTGCGTGTGGGTGTGCGTGCATGTGGGTGCGGGTGTGTGTGGGTGGGTGCGTGTGAGTGTGGGTGGGTGTATGTGTCTGCGTGTGAGTGTGGGTGGGTGGGTGCGTGTGAGTGTGGGTGGGTGTATGTGTCTGCGTGCGTGCGTGTGGGTGTATGTGTCTGCGTGCGTGCGTGTGGGTGTATGTGTGTGGGTGTGGGTGTGTCTATATGGAGGTTCCAGTACCTGCTCCATGAGTTCATACTCCGCTATCTGCTCCTGGTCTGTGTTGTGTGACCCGTGTCTTGTGTTGTCGTTCTGGGCGTCTTGTGGATACAAAGCTGAATAAGTGAGCACAGAAGACTGGATGAAGGACTGGGTGAGAGGACAGAGGACTGAGGAGACGATCAGACGTGAGGGGGAATAATAATAATAATCATAGTCAGTACGAGATGTTTTCCTTACCGCCCCTTGGAAACCATGACATTTAAAGGTGTGTGTGTGTGTGTGTGTGTGTGTGTGTGTGTGTGTGTGTGTGTGTGTGTGTGTGTGTGTGTGTGTGTGTGTGTGTGTGTGTGTGTGTGTGTGAGAGCCTCCCACCCGCTGCGGGAAAATTAGCCGGCAGCTAATGAAGACCGTTCGGAAAGCAGCGTCTTAGCATGGTAGCACGGCAGCGTAGGAGCAGCGTAGCGTCTGCTTCCTGAACTTTCTGTCGTGGAGAGGTCACTGACATAACCGTCACAGGATGTGACATCACTTCCGGTGTGACGTCACATCCTGTGGCTCTGGTCGGCTGGGTCCAGCCGTATTATTGGTTCATAGATGTACTCTTTTAAACGGAGCAGGGGTACGATGGTTTAGTAGTGGACAGGGTGTCCAGCAGCAGCCCAAAGGTTCTTGATTCGATCCCCAACGTCCGCAGCCTAAACTGTAGCATCCTGTAGAGCAAGCTGACCCCTGACCCCTCCCTGCTTCTCAAGCCGCTGTAGGTCAGAGTCTAGAGTTGTAATGATGAGAGAGCCGGTCACCGCTAGACTTTGATACTAAACACCCATAAACTCAAGGCCCCTCCCTGTGTGTGTGTGTGTGTGTGTGTGTGTGTGTGTGTGTGTGTGTGTGTGTGTGTGTGTGTGTGTGTGTGTGTGTGTGTGTGTGTGTGTGTGTGTGTGTGTGTGTGTGTGTGTGTGTTTGTATACATGGTATACGAGGTCAAAAGACAAGGTTACCCACCAGCATTAGGAGGACTCTCGGATTACGAGGACAATTGCCTTGTCCTCGTAAACCTTGGTGAACAAAGCATGTTATTTGACTGTAGAACACAAAATGTAATGAAAAGAAGGTTCAATTCAGAAATATATGAAGATAGGGTCGCACTCATGTTTATATGAAAACTGATAGAACACCCCTCATGAAGTTATAGACGTTTAAGAAATTGACCTTTTAAACCATGATGTGTATGTGTATCATAATGATACGCCCCCTACGGCACCTTTTGGTAGTGCAGAATTTATACACAATGGCGGGAGATTATACACAATTTCGCGCGAGATTTTTTTTTGCTTGCAAAGAAGGCGTTCCCCGGAGCTTCACGTCTCGCATTTGGTGTGGAGCGAACAGCTGATGGAGTATTAACCATAAGCAATTCAAAAGTAAGTCCTTAATTTACTTCAAGTCTATATTAAATGTTGATTTACTGCATGAGTACATGATTATATCTCTGTGTTATTGGTATTATATTATGTTTGGTTGAAATTGGTCTAACATTAGCAATGTTCGATTTGCGATATATGTTGCGATTTGCTTGGCTGCACAATACAGTGTCTTTACATGCGTATGTATTACATGAGTACATAACTATATCTCAGTGGTATTCATAGAACTGTATTATTTGTATTAAAATCAGCAAATGCATGTTACTGTGCATTGAAGGTTAAGTCGTCGGCGCATTACATAGCTAGTTATGTGTTCGTTAGATGCGAAAACTAACGTTAGCAATTACACAGCAGTCTAGGCTGGAAAACGATAGCAAGTTGACTTTTATAAATGAATGATTACGCTATTTGACCGATTTACTTGGTTGTATAGTACAGGCTGTCTTAACATATGCGTAAGCATTGAACAGTGAAAAAGATCGCTACGTTATAGATTCAGACCATGTTGTATGGTCAAGCTTCTTAAAGGCGATCTATCATCATCCCGAACCTAGTATCCTAATAATCATCAAAGTAAAAAGGCTCCACAATTATTTCCAACACGAAAAAGGTACCTAATCAAATGCAATGTTTTGTTTTTATTACTTTGTATTACTTTTGATGGCACTCTGTCTTAGTGGACCAAAGCATCAGCCCTCATACCCAGCCAACAGGTTGAACCTGTACTAAATGGGTTGCACCTGATCCTTTTCCATTAGTGGCCTTACAGTAGCCTAGATGATCAGTTGCCGACAGTTCACCCATTACATCATTCGTTTAATCTAATATTTCAACAAACTTGGTCAGTCGGGGCTGTCTCAATACATTTATTTTTCCTATAAACGGGAGCTTTAAGCAATAGACTCACGCAATGGCCAGATTCATAATCCTACAGCAACAACAGCTAATGGAATGAACAGCACAAGCTATCATTTGCATGTGAAACAAAAACTGTCTATTACAGCCTCTTGTACCCGGTGTTTATAGATACAGAGAGCTACAGTAGCATGCCACATGAGCCAGGATATTAATGTTTTGTGGATGTTTTTTAAGACTAGATTATCTGTGCACACTGCTCCCTGCCTGCTATTATCACAATCCAAATAGTATGTTGGTTTGTTGGTTTTGTTGATTTTGTTGCTTTTTCTTTGTGACTGTGTTATATTTCTTTACTTTAGTGAATAGAAGAATTCGGACCAGGGGTCAGGGACTGACTCCTATCCAGGATGCGGAATTGCATATCAAGTTAGGGAGAGACAAGGAAAACATTTATTCAAAATGGATAAATGACACCAAAGGTAAGTGTGTGTCTATAACCTGATCTGCAGTAGTATCAAGACCTCTTGAACTGTACACATATGCACCTCCTGATTTGTGTCCTACATTTTACATGATGCCCCAGGGCTAACATCTTTATTATCCAATCAGATTCAATTTAAACCTATGACACCACCAAAAGCCAAGCCATTGCAGCTCACCACTACAATCTGCATGTATTTTTACTAATTTACTTTATTTCTGTTTGTGGTCTCTTCCATAGCCCTTATGTAAGATTATTCCATTGTAGATTATATTCATAATTATTGGCCGATACCAATGTGGTCACCATTACATTGTTCACCCCTAAAGTATGCATTGTGTACGCTCAGACAATATCAGACAACGGTAATGTGAATACTGTCTGACTTCCATTGCACATGATTGAACACTTCTGTTTAAGAAGACATGGTTTTGTGAACTAGGATTGGCTAATATATTTGAGAGGATGCACTAATGTGACTCTCATTTAATGTTGTTTTAGTAATTGACTGTATTATTGTCTTGTCTGTATTCTATATCTAAGCTGTTCTCGTTGTAGAATAGATATTACAGTAGAACTGCATATGGTTTCTGTATAATCTATATTTTTGTGAGAAAACCAACTGTTTTTAATTGTAATGTCTACATGTATATGCAATGTGTACGCCCAGAATATCAATTTTTCCCTTCAGAGCATGATGTCTGGATCTCAACAACATATCAAGTGGACCTCTGGTGTGATTGACAACCCCATGGAAGACTGTGAGGTAGGCTGTATAGACTGCTATGTGTACTGAAGTTTAGGATTTTACATAGTTAATCCACATCAAATAGATGGACCCTCAGATCTCTGTTTTACCATGGTTTGATTTAGGAGGAGTTCATGTAGTTAACACTATGGCCTGTGTATGTCAGACTGCATCATGTTTGTGTATATTTGATTATGGTTTATTAGGACATGGTTGGGGTTAGGAGGACTTCATGTAGTTAACTCTATGGCCTGTGTATGTCAGACTGCATCATGTTTGTGTATATTTGATTATGGTTTATTAGGACATGGTTGGGGTTAGGAGGACTTCATGTAGTTAACACTATGGCCTGTGTGTCAGACTGCATCATGTTTGTGTAAATCCTATTATGGTTTAACAGGACATTGGTTAATTTACTAGGAATAAATGTACTTAACGCTATGGGCAAAAGAGAGGGCAATAATTATGTAACTGCTGGTGTAGTGCTGTGTTACAACGGTAATGTGAATACTGTCTGACTTCCATGGCACACGATTGAATACTTATGTTTAAGAAGACATGGTTTTATGAACTAGGATTGGCTAATATATTTGAGAGAATGCACTAATGTGACTCATTTAATGTTGTTTTAGTAATTGACTATTATTGTCTTGTCTGTATTCTATATGTAAGCTGTTCTCATTGTAGAATAGATATTACAGTAGAACTGCATATGGTTTCTGTATAATCTATATTTTTGTGAGAAAACCAAATGTTTTTAATTGTAATGTCTGCATGTATATGCAATGTGTACACTCAGAATATCAATTTTTCCCTTCAGAGCATGATGTCTGGATCTCAACAACATATCAAGTGGACCTCTGGTGTGATTGACACCCCCATGGAAGACTGTGAGGTAGGCTGTATAGACTGCTATGTGTACTGGAGTTTAGGATTTTACATAGTTAATCCACATCAAATAGATGGACCCTCAGATCTCTGTTTTACCATGGTTTGATTTAGGAGGAGTTCATGTAGTTAACACTATGGCCTGTGTATGTCAGACTGCATCATGTTTGTGTATATTTGATTATGGTTTATTAGGACATGGTTGGGGTTAGGAGGACTTCATGTAGTTAACTCTATGGCCTGTGTATGTCAGACTGCATCATGTTTGTGTATATTTGATTATGGTTTATTAGGACATGGTTGGGGTTAGGAGGACTTCATGTAGTTAACACTATGGCCTGTGTGTCAGACTGCATCATGTTTGTGTAAATCCTATTATGGTTTAACAGGACATTGGTTAATTTACTAGGAATAAATGTACTTAACGCTATGGGCAAAAGAGAGGGCAATAATTATGTAACTGCTGGTGTAGTGCTGTGTTACAACGGTAATGTGAATACTGTCTGACTTCCATGGCACACGATTGAATACTTATGTTTAAGAAGACATGGTTTTATGAACTAGGATTGGCTAATATATTTGAGAGAATGCACTAATGTGACTCATTTAATGTTGTTTTAGTAATTGACTATTATTGTCTTGTCTGTATTCTATATGTAAGCTGTTCTCATTGTAGAATAGATATTACAGTAGAACTGCATATGGTTTCTGTATAATCTATATTTTTGTGAGAAAACCAAATGTTTTTAATTGTAATGTCTGCATGTATATGCAATGTGTACACTCAGAATATCAATGTTTCCCTTCAGAGCATGATGTCTGGATCTCAACAACATATCAAGTGGACCTCTGGTGTGATTGACACCCCCATGGAAGACTGTGAGGTAGGCTGTATAGACTGCTATGTGTACTGGAGTTTAGGATTTTACATACTTAATCCACATCAAATAGATGGACCCTCAGATCTCTGTTTAACCATGGTTTGATTTAGGAGGAGTTCATGTAGTTAACACTATGGCCTGTGTATGTCAGACTGCATAATGTTTGTGTATATTTGATTATGGTTTATTAGGACATGGTTGGGGTTAGGAGGACTTCATGTAGTTAACACTATGGCCTGTGAGTCAGACTGCATCATGTTTGTGTATATTTGATTATGGTTTATTAGGACATGGTTGGGGTTAGGATGACTTCATGTAGTTAACACTATGGCCTGTGTATGTCAGACTGCATCACGTTTGTGTGTATTTGATCATGGTTTATTAGGACATGGTTTGGTTTAGGAAGAATTCATTCAGTTAACACTATGGCCGTATGTCAGACGTATGCTTGTGTAAAGCAGATTATGGTTTAAGAGGACATTGGTTAGTTGACTAGGACTTAATGTACTATACATACTTTACAATATTGCCTATGTGTAATCTACAGTCCATGACTACCTATATCATCTTTAATGTATACAGTTATGGGTTTAGACCAGTGGTATCCATATGTGTGCCATGGAGGTCTGAGTACATTCATGTTATCATTCCAACACAAGTATACACCAGCTGATTTCACCTATTGGCTCACTCTCAACCAGAAAAAGAGAGGGAAATAATTAGTTAACAATGCTTGTGTAGTGTTGTTACAATGGTCATGTGAATACTGTCTGACTTCCATGATGCAATACTGCTATTTTAGAAGACATGGTTTTGTGAACTAGGATTGCCTGATATATTTGAGAGGATACCCTAATCAGAAACTCATTGAATGTCGTTTTAGTAATTTTTTACTATATTATTGTCTTGTCTGTATTCCATATGTTAGCTTTTCTCATTGTAGAATAGATATTACAATAGAAGATAATATGATTTCTGTAACATTTCTACAGTATTTTTTATGTCAAAATGTAAATGGATTGTGTATGCTCAGACAATCTCTTTTTCCCTTCAGAACATGATGTCTGGATCTCAACAGCATGTTGAGGGGACCTCTGGTGTGATTGACACCCCCATGGAAGACTGTGAGGTAGGCTGTATAGACTTATAGGTGTGCTGGAGTTTAGGAGTTTATCTACTTACTCCACATCAAATAGACGGCCCCTCAGATTTCTCTGTTTTACCATTTCAAGGCTTTGTCACAGTTTATTTGTGTGTTAACAGTGTGCAAAACCTATAAATCAGTATACATTGATTAGGGCATATTGTTTTGTGAAAGCACAAACATTTCTTAAAATCTTTTTGTTACTGCTCAAGAAATGCTTAAAATGTGTTTGTTAAATTAATTACAAACAAGACATTCTGTTTTAAACTAATTATTTCCCTTCCTGATATTAGGAAACCGTTTCAAGATTTTGGAGGATTCATTTATGCGGACAGAACAGAATAGCAACCATTAAAACCATGTTTGTAATTTACAAAAGAATTTACAAGCAAAAGTAAATCGTACATTTATACCCTTTTGTGCATTTCTAAGCATATCTGATAGTAATGCTTAAACAAAACATTTATTTAAATTACAACCGCAAGTATTAGCAATCTGAATTAAATATTTCAGGGATGTATATCTAATTCAGAAGATTCGAATGCAATTTAACTACATCAAACCAAATTTAATTTTGTGTTCAGTTGGGAAGCATTGAATCATGATCTCACTTGTTAAAAGGGAAAATATTTCTTACACAAAGATTAATTTTTACCAATAGGAAGTGCAGAAAATGTTTAACTGAATCGGTCAGCCATTTAGACTTTAAAGAGGAAATGAAGCAAAATCAGAAGTGAATGTGCTATTACAGATGTTTTATCCATCATAGTCTTGTGCCCATAGTCAAAACTGCCAAAGTAGCGAGCGATTTGGGAGAACTGAGAATAGTTTGTTGTTTTATAACTAGGGCGCAGCCATTTTGAGCTACGTCTCGAGAATGGTACGGTCTATCTGACAGCTACAGCGGTGAAGATTCTCAGAATAGTTAACATTAGGAGGTACAGATAATAGTCCTAGCGCATTGATCCGGGCTATATCGTAAATAGCAGCATACAGGCATTCGTCAATATTCTACCTATCGTCCTGCTAACATAGTAGGGCACCTGAGCACGGGTGGCCCGAGAATAACTTGTAAAGCATAACAGATCACCCAGCAGGCTAACGTCAGCTACTGCTCTACAAAAGAAAATCTACTTGGTTGTGGTTTGATTGTCCTTATTGCGTTCATAGATTAAGCAGATCGGTCAATTGCTATTGACTAGTTCAAGACAATTATTGTAACTGTCTATCTTGCCACATCCCACAATACAGCAGGTTGTGAATGCAATGAGGCTAACCTTATTCAGCCTAGCTTGCTGATGTCTGATGTGATGGCCATGTAAGATGGTTCTTATCTAATATATCGAAATGGCATCACTCTTACCTTAGTGTGCAGTGTACTTGTTGCACAGGTGATGGTACCTCAAATGTTGTATTCAGTTGCAACTTTTTTGGAGGTAAAAGTGAAATCATCTGAGTTACCTCAGACTAAAGTATTTTGAAAAAAGACAGCTAGAAATAACTATTTACATTACCCAAGTTATCATCCACAAAATCTGTATCTTTTGAAGGTATTTTTTGAATCATCCATTGCATGGATTAGGATTGTAAATAAGCACTATAGGACAACAAAAAACAACAATGCAAAAGTTAGCCGCGTGTTTGGCGATTGTTTTGTTTTTCATTCTTTGTTGGATTTAATCACCTTATTAACACATTTTGATATCATGTTTCCTTTAGAGCCTGTCAGAGTCACAAAGAAGGCCTATGTCAAAAAGTCATGGACTGCTGGGGAGGTCAACGCTATCATGAAGCACTTCAGACACTACATCAGGCGTGGACATTTGGCTACCATATTAGAGTGTGAGGCCTGCAGAAAGGCAGAGCAACCGATTTTAAAGAGACGGACAATTCAACATATAAGAGACTTTGTCCGGAACAAAGGAATGGCAATCAAACTGAAAACTGCTCATTAGATGGAATGTCATGTAAATTAAAGAAAAGAGGAAGGAGAGCAGAGAGGAAGGAGACAGGAGAATGAAAGTAGAGCAGAGAGAGGAAATAGAGAGGAGAGATGAAGGAGAGGAGAGATGAAGGAGAGGAGAGATGAAGGAGAGGAGAGAGATGAAGGAGAGGAGAGGATGGAGGAGAGAGAGAGGAAGAAGAGGAGAGAGGAAGTAGATAGGAAGGAGCAGAGAGGAAGGAGATATTAAGGAGCAGAGAGAGGAAGGGGAGAGGAAGTAGATAGGAAAGAGCAGAGAGGAAGGAGAGAGGAAGTATATAGGAAGGAGCAGAGAGAGGAAGTAGATAGGAAGGAACAGAGAGGAAGGAGAGAGGAAGTAGATAGGAAGGAGAGAAGTAGATAGGAAGGAGAGAAGATAATGGAAATAGAGAGGAAGGAGAGCAGAAAAACCCAAGGAGAGGAGAAAAGGAGAGAAGAGAGGAAGGATTTTGTTATTGCTTGTTATATGCTTAAGAATAAGCATGTTATTCTTAGTGCATTGGATTTTATTTAATTAAAATAATCTGCACCGATAATACAGTGTCTTTCATGTGTGATGTGGAATTGGTCTTGTAAAACACGTGTCCTCAACACAGGAATTGTTTGTGTGTATGTGTATAGTCCCTGTAAACCCATGTGTCCTCATTATACAGGATCTGGTTGTGTGTATGTGTATTGTCCCTGTAACCCTATGTGTCCCCCTAAACACTAATCGTGAGGTGTCCCTGTAAAACTGTACCATGTCAGGTGTGTCATTTGATCATGATCCCATCAATAATAATGCATTTTGAAGTGAGATGTATCTTATTGAGATCAAATCAGATTTTTTGATGTATTTATTTCATTGATAGGACATTGGGAAAGGGGTGTCCCCGTAAACCATGATTCTGCTGGTCTGTCCACGTAAACACTATATACCTGTGTGTGTGTGTGTGTGTGTGTGTGTGTGTGTGTGTGCGCTAAAGGTTCATAGGGGGTACATAACAGAATTTTAACGTATGGATGGTCACTATTTTATTGGTCACCACCATCCGTCCA
The DNA here is from genome assembly GCA_026745465.1 of Lota lota. Classification (NCBI taxonomy): domain Eukaryota; kingdom Metazoa; phylum Chordata; class Actinopteri; order Gadiformes; family Lotidae; genus Lota; species Lota lota. The sequence continues at coordinate 120,973 of JACYXH010000829.1, forward strand.
AGCTTGACCCCTGACCTCAAGACTTAGGGTTCACCTGGAATCTCTCTCTCTCTCTCTCTCTCTCTCTCTCTCTCTCTCTCTCTCTCTCTCTCTCTCTCCCTCTCCCTCTCCCTCTCCCTCTCCCTCTCCCATTGCGTCCGGGTGGAGTTTGGCTATACAGAGAATCTTCTGTTTCAAATATTTACACCACATCCAGAGTGTGTGTGTGTGAGAGAGAGAGTCGGCACACAGCTCTCCTTTTACTCTTTCTTTCTTTCTCATGATGAATAGATACAGTATGTTATTTACATGTATGATGTACTTGCTGCAGTCTGTGGCCATGTTTTGGACACAATATAAAAAAAGATTGAAATCCAATCTTTCATTTTGCTGTCACATATTTGTATTTCTGTTCTGCCTGTCTGTCTGTCTTTGTCTTTCAGTCTGTCTGTCTGTCTGTCTGTCTGTCTGTCTCTCTGCTCAATGTAAGCACATCAGCCAGCTGTTAATATACAGAACTGTTGCCAATGACACGTTTGTTCCAATACTCTCCGTGTGTGTGCGTGTGTGCGCATGTGTGTGTTTTGTGACTGCGCTAATCCCCGCTGAAATATTAACTGCAGCTAATCTGTTTATTTCAGCTACAAATTATATTATTATTACTACTATTATTATTTATACAAATGATATAACTGTTTGCTGTTAGACACACACACACACACACACACACACACACACACACACACACACACACACACACACACACACACACACACACACACACACACACACACACACACACACACACACACACACAGTGACGACCGTTGGCAAGGTGAAACCACGGCGATGGAACAACCTGCGCTGAGGAAGTGTGTGTGACAGAGAGAGAGAGGTCTCGCAGATATTACATATATATATTATATTTAACTTTATTTGTTTACCCTTTATTGTTCTTTGTTACACTTCCTTTGTTTAATTTTCAAACTGCTAAGGGGATGTGAATGTGTATTTCCCTTGGCAATAAAGAGCTATCCAATTGAATCAAGTCTGGTAGAGAGAGGTTGCGGGAGAGAGAGAGAGATGGGGCGAGAGAGGTTGAGCTGCAGTGGGAGAGAGACTGGTAGAGAGAGGTTGAGCTGCAGTGGGAGAGAGAAGGCAAGAGAGGTTGATATGTAGTCAGATAGTGGTAGAGAGAGGTTGAGGTGTAGTGTGAGAGAGAGAGAACCTGTCTCACAGGAACACTGCTATCAGTGGAACTGAATGGCCCAATTAATCACCCTTTGTGTGTGTGTGTGTGTGTGTTTTCAAGTGTGGTTGAACTATCTGAAAGCATTTATTTACACACACACACACACACACACACACACACACACACACACACACACCCTTGTCCCGGGTCGTGGGGACATGTGTTGTCGTTAGGGGTTACGGTCTCAATGGGGCCTGCTGTGGCCTGGTCCATTCCTGAAGGACTCACTTCCTGTGTGTGTGTGTGTTTTGAAAGTGAATGAGTTTTCTGTAAAGAGGGTGAGAGAGGGGGAGGGGGGAGGGAGACTTGGAAAACAAGCAGAGTAAAGAGATGGCTGAGAGGGTGGGCGGGACATAAGATCCAAGGTCCAGCCATCCAATCAGGAGCCAGAGATTTAAAGGGCTATGCCGAGGTATCTGTAAATGGGCTCCGCCTGTCTTACCCAGAATCAGACGAGTTGTTAGACTCCAAATTCATCATTATGCGTCCAGGAGGGGAGTTCGATGGGCTAGCATTTGTTTTGCGTTAGCCTCTTCCCTTGACTTGCAGAGTTACAGTAGCCTAGCTCCTGTTCATGTGAGGGCACAACACTTTTGATTACTTTAGATAGTCGCTTATTCAAAAAGATTGCCGGTAACAACGCAAGAAGATCGTTGTTGATCTTAAAACACCGATATTCGACACTATTCTTGGTGTCCCAGGGGCCCCCCAGGAGATCTAGGGGGGTGAAGCTCGCCACCTTCGGTCATAATCCAAACGCAGAAGCGGTGCATCCGAAATAAGGCAACATTACTTTCAGTTGATGATCGGGTTATTATCCTCATCCTTTTAGAGCTGGAACTCCCTCAGAAACCGCTGGTTGGCGATCTTCTCTGAAGAACCTCGTTCCGCAAACGTTCTACAGTACAGGTGACCCTGATGCCAAATCACGCGCTAGCTCGGTCTTTAGCTTAGCTTAGCTTTAATGCGGCCCCTCTCGTCTCGCTCTTACAACTACGTAAAAACAGGCTAACTAACGTAGCGGTAGTTGGGTCTTATCAAACAAAACGATTGCCAATTTGAAAAAAGACATTTGTGACATTCTTACAATGGAGCAGATTAGCCAAGTGATTGTCGTTGGGCTGAATGCACTTTCAGCACACATTCGTATTTCTGTGTTTATAATTATCCTACATCATATTCTATTACTGTTAATTATAGTGATTCATTTCTTTGTTCAGTACATATCTTTACACATGTATAGAATGTATTTTATATATGAATATTCTTATTTTTTCTTTAGTTATAACTAATAATATTAATGGGGTTACACTGTTATGTTATGGTATGTTAGCATGGAAATTGTTAGTTGCTCGGTGTTGTTAGCAACTATGTGAGCAGCTAGGTTATGTTACTTGCTAGGTATTGTTGGCATCAGATGATGTTAGCTGCCAAGGAATGCTTAATACTGGCAGTGAATGATGTTGGCATTTTGTTGATGGTGACACACACACACACACACACACACAGTTGAGTCGGAGCTGACAGGAGTATTTCTTTGTAACTAGCAGGACATGATGTTAATATCAGATACACACACACATCTGTGCTTTAATTTCCTTTCCAGATTTGAGAGAGAGAGAGAGAGAGAGAGAGAGAGAGAGAGAGAGAGAGAGAGAGAGAGAGAGAGAGAGAGAGAGAGAGAGAGAGAGAGAGAGAGAGAGAGAGAGAGAGAGAGAGAGAGAGAGAGAGAGAGAGAGAGAGAGAGAGAGAGAGAGAGAGAGAGAGAGAGAGAGAGAGAGAGAGAGAGAGACAGAGACAGAGACAGAGACAGAGACAGAGACAGAGACAGAGACAGAGACAGAGATCGATCTACCCACCTTTGGGCTGAAGTCTGCATTGGTGGCTAATTCAGGTTCAGCGTTGTCTTTGCTGAGACCATCCCAGATACGCTCTAGTGTCTGAATATTCATGTGTGTGAGAGACTAATGAGATGGGAGGGTGGGACAGATGTACAATTAAACAATGTGTTGGGGACCCCCCCTGGGGTCAGGGGTCCGGGGCCATCTTCTTTTCCTCGTATCTACCCCCCTCCATCTGCCCTGCGACTGTTGTTTCATTAATTAGCCGTGTGTGTGTGTGTGTGTGTGTGTGTGTGTGTGTGTGTGGGTGGGTGGGAGTTTGAGCGCACGTGTCTTTGTGAATGACTAGGTTCATGCGATTTGTGAATTTAGGTCTCTCGCACACACACACACACACACACACACACACACACACACACACACACACACACACACACACACACACACACACACACACACACACACACACACACACACACTTTGCGCATGAAGAGTGGTTGTAAATTCTGCTCGTGCAGGGGAATTCAGAAATTTAATATTTGATAAATTAGTGTATTTTTTATGTAATTACTGTATTTTAAATCAATAGAATAATTTTTACATTGATTATTTATTTAGTAATAGCCGTGTAATAAGGGCAATATTAACGGCTCGCTGTATATTATCCGTGACGTAATATCTGTCTTCCTAATATGTTTTAGAAATAAATCAAATCGGTGTAAATGTGTTATAATATGTGTGTGTGTGTGTGTGTGTGTGTGTATAATGTATATATTTAAATCTATTACCTTAATCTATTATATTAATCTATTATATTAAACTGTTATAGAGCAATATAATAAATAGTGTTAATAAATACATTAAATAGATTTAATGAAATAATAGATTAAATAGTGTTTATAGACAAATAGATAAACTAATGTTATAGAGCAATATAATACATAATGTGTAACGATAAATAGATTAAATAGAATTAGAGTAATATAATAAATAGTGTTTATAGATAACGCATTTAAAAGTGTGAAAGATAGATAAAATAGTGTTATAGAACAATTTAATTAACAGTGTTTAGAGACAAATCGATTAAATAGAATTATAGTCTTATAATAAATCGTGTTTATGAATCAATGAATTAAAGTGTTGTGTGTAAACACGACGCGTTTAATGTTAAAGACACACATTCAGGCTAACACGGAGGATTGCAGATCAAAAGAGTTTTATCTAAACATTAAATATCAGTGTTCCGGACACTCTAGATCAACGAAAGGAGCGTGAACTCCAGTCACCGGCATGTCTCCGTCCAGCCCGAGTCTGAGACAACATGCAGATGTGCAGACGTTGAGGCTGAATTATTCATGGTGGATCAATGCTGAATGACATTCTCCTCCGGATCACAAACACAACGGCGAAGAACGTGGCTTCACCAGACACTGCAGGAAAAACAAATCAAATCCTTCCCCACACTTGTTTTGACATCTGTAATGAATGACACACACACACACACACACACACACACACACACACACACACACACACACACACACACACACACACACACACACACACACACACACACACACACACACACACGTCAGCCTGCCTGTCAGGAGTACAAGTGATGTGTGTGTGTGTGAAGGCTGTCAGTCTGTGAAGTCATCCTCTGCTTGCGCTCTCCTTCTCCTTCTCCTTTCAATCTTTTATGGTAATTCATCTACTGGATGGACATCCTATCGCTCTCTCTCTAATTCTCCTTCTCCGTCTCTCTTTCTCTCTCGTAACTCTCCTCCCCCTCCCTCCCATTCCTACTCCTCCTGCTTCCTCCCATCCCCTCCTCCCCTCTCCTCTCCCTCCTCTGTCATTCTCTCACTGTCCTCCTCTCCTCCTCTTCCTCCTCTTCCTCCTCTTCCTCCTCGCCCAACCAGGAGAGGGCTGATTCGTGGAGGAGAGTGAAGACAGACCGTGTAACGATTGAGCGGAGGTGGAGAAGATCAAAGGAGCGGGGGTGGAGGAGGGGGGGGTGATAGATTGACAGATGGATAGATGGATGATAGAAAGTAAGGGGGCGATGAGGGACCGCTGGAGGTTTGTGATTGGCTGACGTGGGTTTCAGTTGGTCGGCAGTTGGCCATAAGGCGTTCCCGCCGTTGTTAAATTGCCCCCCCCCCCCCCACTATGGTGGTGGAGGTGGTCAAGGTGGTGGGATGCAGGGGTTGGAGGCGGGGGGTGCTGGGAGAGCTGGTTATCAGGAGGAAATCGTGGATTTAGAGCAGCGCTCAGCAGGGGGTCTGTAGTTATCATGACGAACGCCTCGTGTGTGTGTGTGTGTGTGTGTGTGTGTGTGTGTGTGTTTAGAAAATATACTGTTCCAAAGTTGTGTGTGCATGGTTAAAGTACGGCTATTTTATGAATACATCAGACCTGAAATGCATTCTCCCTCCCTCCCTCCCTCCCTCCCTCCCTCCCTCCCTCCCTCCCTCCCTCCCTCCCTCCCTCCCTCCCTTCCTTCCTTCCTTCCTTCCTTCCTTCCTTCCTTCCTTCCTTCCTTCCTTCCTTCCTTCCTTCCTTCCTTCCTTCCTTCCCTCCCTCACGAAACATTCCAGAACATTCTGCTACTGAGAGCATCATACAACTATCTGCGGGTCGCACGTGGCATCAAGCATCTGTGCTCTTTGAAATAAATGTTCTCTAAAACCCACCTGTCCATCTAGCACCTCCCATCCACACACACACACACACACACACACACACACACACACACACACACACACACACACACACACACACACACACACACACACACACACACACACACTGCTTGTTTTATTTATATATTTTGTTTTTTAATTTCTGACTTTTTAATTTCTTATTTAGCAAGTCCTTTTAAGTGCCAGATGGCAAGGAACAACGTTACAAGCTAGGCCACACGCACACACAAAGCGCACACACACACCCACCCACACACACACACGGACACACACAGTCAGAAACAATAGCACATGTTCTATGAGGGAAATAGGTCTGCTAATTAGTGGAATTAGCCACAGATCAAAAGGTTCAATTAAAAGGGGTTGTATCAGCAGTGGTGCCGCGCGGCTAATTAGCATCACAACACATGTTAGGCTAGCTGGACTTCGCCTGCGCGCTAGCCCGCCGCGAGCGCTACCGCCGCGAACCCAAACACACGCTCAAAGTAGAGACATGCTTTATGGTTTATTGTTTTTTAAAAATGAGTAAACAATATGAACTTTTGTACATTCACACTGACACAATTACTTCGATGTGTACACACACACACACACACACACACACACACACACACACACACACACACACACACACACACACACACACACACACACACACACACACACACACACACACACACACACACACACCGACCGCAGAGTATGTGTTTAATTAGTTCCGGCGGGAGAGCTGATATAAGTCGCGTGTGGACAAGGCTAGCCGTGCGCTACGTTGGCTAGCGTCCACACGGACACACAATCCTCCCGCCATAACGGAGAAAATAATTAAGAGGTTAGCTCTGTGTGTGTGTGTGTGTGTGTGTGTGTGTGTGTGTGTGTGTGTGTGTGTGTGTGTGTGTGTGTGTGTGTGTGTGTGTGTGTGTGTGTGTGTGTGTGTGTGTGTGTGTGTGTGTGTGTGAGAGAGAGTGTGAGAATGTGCTCTGTGTCACAGCCTAGCCTTACGCGGCCAATTCACAGCACGGCTAATTTAGCGGTTTCCCCTCGCGCGTCTGATGCTAATTAAATGGTAGAGCACAACACCGCTCGCGCACGTTTCACAAGCCGCAACAAATCAAAGAGTGTGTAAATGTTAACGTTAAGTGTTTGTGTGTGTGTGTGTGTGTGTGTGTTTGCCTGTGTGCATTTTAATATCAAAGTAAGTGTGTGTGTGGATGTTAAAGTTTGTGTGTGAGAATGTTGAGTGAAGTGTGTGTGTGTGTGTGTGTGTGCGTGTGGCCCTACCTGCATCTAATTGAGCTGTGACATTATGTCTGGTTATCTGTTCGTAGCCTTCTGCTGTGGAGATGTTGGTCTAGGAGGGAAGGATAGAGCAGGCAGGAAGGAAAGGACACAGATTGAGGGGAAAGGGGTCAACCTTTGATATCACAGAGCAGTGCGTACAGGACACACAGCCAGGCCAGTGGCTAACGCACGCGCCTTCCATCTTGGCTTCCTATGGCTCCGTTTGGACTCCTATGGCTCCGTTTGGGTTCCTATGGCTCCGTTTGGACTCCTATGGCTCCGTTTGGGTTCCTATGGCTCCGTTTGGACTCCTATGGCTCCGTTTGGGTTCCTATGGCTCCGTTTGGACTCATATGGCTCCGTTTGGGTTCCTATGGCTCCGTTTGGGTTCCTATGGCTCCGTTTGGGCTCCTATGGCTCAGTTTGGACTCCTATGGCTCCGTTTGGACTCCTATGGCTCCGTTTGGACTCCTATGGCTCCGTTTGGGTTCCTATGGCTCCGTTTGGACTCCTATGGCTCCGTTTGGGTTCCTATGGCTCCGTTTGGGTTCCTATGGCTCCGTCTCCACTCCCACCGTTCCCTCCTCTTGGCTCCATTCCAACGCTGTTCCAGTTTCCTCTGAATATCTCCTCCCCGTTTCTCTCCACCCGCCGCTTCCTCAAAACGGCGCGAAGGCCAGAGGAGGAGAAGAGCCGCTTGAAGAAGACGTTCGGAGGAGCCGGAGGAGAAAGAGGAGAAAGAGGTTCTTGAAAGAGGGCTTCCCCGCGTGAGGCCTGAATAGGGGTGCCAGCCACCGGGAGACGAGACGGCCAGTGGCCTGCTCTACACGGCCACGTCCAGGTCTCTGAGAGAAGGAGGTGTGGACCTTCTCCTCTTTACAATGAGGAGCAGCTGCTGACAGGCCCTCACGGATGGATAGATGGATGGATGGATGGATGGATGGATGGATGGATGGATGGATGGATGAGAGACAGGTGGATGGCTAGGTGATGATGGACGGCTAGATGATAGATTAATGGAAGATGAATGGACGGATAAATGCTAGATAGCTGGATGTTCCCTCCGTTAGTTGAGAGATTTCTCTGCTAAACAAACACCTCGGCTATGACCTCTGAACTCAGGAACTCGTTATTTCTAACGTGTCAATTCCTCGTGGCTTACTTTCGCTTCCGTTCCATCTGTGTGACCCATGTCTACCCAGAATGCACCACTCCTGGAAGTTTTGCCTGCCGCTTGTGCTAATTGGCCATCCGGCCACCCCCTGGAGGCGGAGCCTCTTGATTGACAGACCTGGTAATCGGTGTAATGCCATCGTGGATCAAGGCGAAGCCAGCTGTCCGTCAAGGTGTTGGAAAACCCTGCAGAGCCCACACTCACAAATTCTAATGGTGCGGGTGTGTGTGTGTCTCCCCTGTCTGCTTTCCGCCTTTCTCCCCCAATCCTCTCGCCTCTCTTCCTCTCCCCTCCCTCCCCCTCCGTCTCTTCATCTCCTCTCTCCTCTCTGTCCCTCCTCATCCTCTTACTCCCTCTCCTATCTCCCCTCTCCATCTCTCTTCTCCTCAGCACCTCTCCTCTCCCCTTTCCTCCTCTTCCCTCTTCTGTCTTCTCCTCTCCTCTCTCCCATATCCTGTCCTCTCCCCTCTTCTGTCCTCTCCTCTCCTCTCCTCTCCTCTCTCCCCTCTTCTGTCTTCTCCTCTCCTCTCTCCCATATCCTGTCCTCTCCTCTCCCCCCTCTTCTGTCTTCTCCTCTCCTCTCTCCCATATCCTGTCCTCTCCTCTCCTCTCCTCTCCTCTCCTCTCCTCTCCTCTCCTCTCCTCTCCTCCTCTCCTCTCCCACACCTAGCCCCGGTAGCGGCTAGGTGTCATTAGAGCTGTGTGCTAATTAGCCGTTAGCTACTAATTGTGGTTCTGAAGCCGGCCCCCAGGGGGGCCGCCTGTTAGTTTCAATAAGGCTAAACAAGCTAAGCTCTCCCCACCGACCGCTAGATGCTAATGAGCACCC
>JACYXH010000830.1:0-73012 GCA_026745465.1 Lota lota
TCAAGCAGCTCGCTGCCTTGGGGGACAGATCTTTTGTCTGCGCCTCACAAGCTGCGGCGGCTGTGAATAACATTGCCCTATTTTCCTCTGCCCTGTCGGCCATGACAGTTGGCATGGATTCGTTCGGGCAGAACGACGTGGAGAAGGTCGCTAGATTCTCCGGCGCTATCCTCCAGCTTTGCCAGCCGGTGGCGGTTACTGCCGGACGTCAGATGGGGCGTGGGCGACCATGTCATCAAGCCATGTTGGCGACCATTGTCATCAAGAACTGTGGGGGGGGGGGGGGGGCGGGGGGGGGGGAGCCATGTGGCTGTCCTTCACCTCTGTTCCTGACTGAGAAAGGCGGGCCTTATACAGGGTCCATTAGCCGCGGACGGGCTTTTTGGACCTTGGATCGCGGAGGGTTCTCGCGCCCACCTTCAGTCCGTCCGTGAGAATCGTTCCCGGTTCGGACCGATTCTCACGGCTCCTCCTACTAGGCCAGCGGGAGCAGTCGGGCCAGCAGGAAGCGGGGTTGACCACGTGCTAAACGGGCCAGGACGCCGCCTCCAGCGCCGACACCATCGCCGCCTCCGCAGCAGCGCCAGGCAGCGAAGGGGCAGAAATCACGGAGGCTCACTCACACGCAGACTCAAAAGAAATAAAAAAATAAACACACACACAGTAAACCAGTCATTAGTTGGCTTAACTGTAATTGCAATTGTCCAACTTCAGTCGCTCATTACATTGACCCCTTGTATTTTAGAGTTTCGTTTTAAGTCAAAGTATTTAGATACATGGGTAGTAGGCCTACACGCTGGCAGCAACAGCAGCAATCCCATACCTTCAATTCCCCCCAATTTCTGATATGTTGTGTTTTGAAATGTTTCCTCCTGTGTTTGCTTGTACTTACTGCAGGGGGCGTGTTTGCCCTCCGTAGAGGACTGCTGTCGCTATGGCAACATGCCCAGTGACCAGCTGCAAAAGAGCATCAACCCAGGACTCCTATTGGATGCCAAAGGTTCCATAGAGTTAGAGGCAAATGCTACACTTTGAAGACAACAGCTGTCAGGTGCGCTGCAGGTGCAGGCCATTGCATTTGAAACAGTGTTAAAGAGGGTATAGGTTAAGTGTGTGTGTGTGTGTGTGGGGGGGGGGGGGGGTTAGGGGGGTGTCTGTGTGTGTTTCCCATGGCCCGGCCAGACGGTCAACCCGAGGTCAACCTCTGCAGTTGAAACACTGTTGCGTGTGGAGGAGCAGAAGGCTATAAGTTGGCTCCAAGTCCTTGCAGACCAAAAAGAGAATGCAGACGAGACGAGACACGCCGGATTCCCCGAACGCCGCGAGTCCCCAACCGGAGGACTTCGACATGTGGCGGGACTACTTGTGCCTCGGGGCCGTCCTGAAGCGCTGGCTCCACGCCGTCGAGAGGGGGACAGCCGTCAGCAGCGTCCCGTGCGAGCAGCCCCCCCGACACCGCCAGAAGCCGCCGCACAACCACGCTCGTAGGCGTGGCACGGCGCCATCCACCCAACGCGCCTCGGACGAGGTCTGCGTCTTCTGCAGGAAAAACGGCGAAGCGCCCGTCGTGTTTGCGTCGCACACCGTGACGTCCAGCGAGGGGAGAGTGACCTGTCCCGTGCTGAGGAGGTACACCTGTCCCCTGTGTAACGCCACGGGGGACCGCGCCCACACGCGGAGCCACTGCCCCCTTGCCACAGAGGGGTCAATGTTCTGGTTTTAGTTGTGACTGTTGTTGTGTATTTTCTATTCAGTTCTGGGACTGCAGGTCAGGTGTTCAACCGTGGACTGTTGCATTATTAACTTCTTCAGACATTTTGATTCTGTCAGGAAGGTGTGTGAAATACCGTTCTCCCTGACACTTGAACGCATATCCCGACTAATAACTTTCCTGTTATTAAACCACGTGATAAAACAAAGATTTGTATCGATTGTTTTTATACAAAATACTTAAGTACAATAAATTGCATCAGCTGGGATCAATTTGATTTATTTTTTATCATTTATTCCTTACCTAACCTTGCCAGATCCTAGTCCGATTATATGGAAAAACTATCATCTATCATCATGCTTTCATCTTTTTTCTAAACCAGCAGAGCAGCCCCAACTTGGGACACTTTCTGATGAGGGAATATATATATATATATATATATTATTATTATTATTATAGTAGTAGTGCCATCGATCCTGCTGAATTGTTGTAAAAGAAGCCGTCCATCCATCAACTGTAAGTGTTAATCGTTTTCTTAACCAATGCCTCGATTTTTATTACACTTGGTAACTGTTTCTGACATCAGTGGAGATCAGCGTGAATAAAACTGACATTAATTATTAACATTCATTTTGAATAGACTACGTGTTAGCGGAGTACTCAGCCACTAAGGGGCAGTGCTTCACAAAGAAATAAAATACTATTAGACAACATTTGTTATGCGTTTCTCGGCGGCATATAAACCACCATTCAAACAACAAAGATCCACCCCAGTGTTACTGGGGTTCAGTAACACATATAAACACACTAACACTACCATACACAGCCATAATAGATCCATAAACAAGTCCAGTATCTGGTGGGAAAAGGATATATAATGAGTATATTATTGATTAAACTATTCTGTGAAGCCACCGCTAGGCATTCTGGGTAGGGTGGTGAGTCTGGTAAAACGGTTTAATATTTGTGGTGATCATTAACCCTGGTACGTCCCTTTACTTGTTACGCTATTAACAGCGTGACAGACTATTATTTAGTAGTCTGCTAAAGCTGCTGTACAGCGTTTTAATCGTCTTCTTAATAAATTACTATATTTATAACACTTGGTAACTGCTTGTGACATCAGTGGAGATCAGCGTGAATAAAACTGACGGACATTAATTATTAATAGACTACGTATTAGCAGACTACTCACTACTTTGTTTCACAAAGAATAGCTGAAATATGAATATAAATGATTAGACATGACATTATTTTGCGAGGAGAGAACAAAAGCCCTTAGGCGAGGGGGTGGTGCCCTTAGGTTAATTCTAACCTCATTGTAAGGTTAAGAAAATACAACGATACTTATTTTCATGGGATTATACACAAATTAAAACATACATTTTAATAATATATTTAATTTCTGACAAATCCATTTAGGCTAAATGGCACAAGATGAATATCTCTGATACATGCATGGCTCCAGCTCTCAGCAGGACATAAAACATGAGGACATCATATAACCAAGATGAATATCTCTGATACATGCATGGCTCCAGCTCTCAGCAGGACATCAAACATGGGGACATCAATATCTTTAGAAGTCCTCTCTTTTTGTTCCACGGGTCGACTAAAGCGCCGGGCTGCTTGAACAATGCTTCCCGTCTTCTGGGGACAGGACTTTCCTAACCGGCTGGCCGGTAACAACTAAGAAGGAAAGATACGATGAATACACATAAAGACGAGTCACCCTCCACAAGAAAAAATACATATGGATCAGTGCACTGACACAAATTACAGAAGGATCCAGTCTAGATGGAGTCTTGTAAAAGCAAGATACAGGCAAGTTAATCTTTCCGAACGGAAACACAAAAACGTTGTGTGTAGAACACATGCATGACGACATATTTAAACTATTTTCATTGCTGTTCTCACTCATGCTTTGGATTAAGCAGACCCCCTCCCCCAAAACACACACACGCACACACCTCCCTGTTCACAGAATTAGGGGTAGGGTTAGAATTAGATTGATCACATGATCAAAATCACTGAACAATGTTACATATTTGAAGTGACTGCACAAGTAGATGGGAGGGTTCACTTTGAAATAATTAAATTATATTATAACGTATTTGTTCTTTGTTTGAACACGTATTTACGAATTGCATTGGATTGAAACGAAGTGAATCAAATTAAAAGCCCTAGAATGTGAGAGACCCTCCCACATGTTCCGTCATTGAAGCTCAGGTCTCTTTGGGGGAGGGGGCTCCCCCATAACTCAATACTGACGGAGAACGGTAAGGTGTGGACCCAAGTGCGGTGCGTAAAGAAAGGAGCAGCAGGCAAGGAAACACGGTAAACAAAATGACTTCTTTACTCAAGTAATCGGCAGATACAATACAATACACCGACTTCACACGAGAAAAGAAAGTTGAGAAACCAAGTCTCCAAAACGCCAAGTTCAATAGGCGGATAATACATGCTGTTAAAGATGACCAAACACAGAGAACCACGTTCTCGCAGGATGAACAGAAGGAACCTGACTGTGACACTACCGAGACACAGGACTTAGGTTGAGCAAACACTTGTGAAGCTTCAGTAGGGGGTGAGGGGAGCAGAGGGAATACATAGGCATGACACAGTCAAACACAGGCGCAGGGGATTAGGTGATAAGAGGATGGTGTCCGGTTAGGGTACGGTTAGAGTAGAACGCCTGGAGGCGCAGGGGATTAGGTGATAAGAGGATGGTGTCCGGTTAGGGCACGGTTATAATTATCTAAATAGAGATAATTGTTTAATGTACAGAACAAGTTTTATTACTAGGTAATACCTTTTATTTATGTATCTGAATAGTTATTTGTTTATCTAAATAGAGATCATGTATTATTTCTAGGTAAGACCTTTTATTTATGTATCGGAATAGTTATTTATTTCTCTAAATAGAGATCATTATTTAATCTACAGAACATGTATTAATACTAGGTAAGACCCTTTATTTATGTATCTAAATATAATTATTTACGTACAGAGCAAAACGCTTGAATAATAAAGTTATTGTAGTAGTAATAGCAGCTAACAAAGCTAAAGTGAACTATAGTGAAGTCTGCTCGACGGTAAGCTAATGCTAACTAAAGGGAGGTCTGCATGACGGGGAGCTAAAACTAACTATACTGAAGTCTACCGATGTGAGGCTAAATCTAACTATAGTGAAGTCTACCGATGTGAGGCTAAATCTAACTATAGTGAAGTCTACCGATGTGAGGCTAAATCTAACTATAGTGAAGTCTACCGATGTGAGGCTAAAGCTAACTATAGTGAAGTCTACCGATGTGAGGCAAAAGCTAACTATAGGGAAGTCTACTGATGTGAGGCTATAGCTAACAATAGTGAAGACTGCTTGACGTGAAGCTAACGCTAACTATAGTGAAGACTGCTTGACGTGAAGCTAAAGCTAAGTACTTGCTATCTTCCAGACGACAATCAAGATGTCAGATGACAGCGGTGAGAACCTTGACCAGGACAGCATACTGGTAAGCTGTCTGTCTGTTTGACTAGCTGCCTGTCTAGTTGTCTGTCTGCCTAGCTGTTTGTCATTCTAACTAGCTGTCTGTATGTCTGACTAGCTGTCTATCCATCTGCCTAGCTGTCTGTCTGTGTGTCTGACTAGCTGTCTGTCTGTCTGCCTAGCTGTCTGTCATTCTAACTAGCGGTCTGTGTGTCTGACTAGCTGTCTATCCGTCTGCCTAGCTGTCTGTCTGCCTAGCTGTCTGTCTGACTAGCTGTCTGTCTAGTTGTCTGTCTGCCTACCTGTCTGTCATTCTAACTAGCTGTCTGTGTCTGACTAGCTGTCTGTCCATCTGCCTAGCTGTCGGTCTGCCTAGCTCTCTGTCTGTCTGACTAGCTGTCTGTGTGTCTGCCTAGCTGTCTGTCTGACTAGCTCTGTCTGACTAACTGTCTGTCGTTCTAAATAGCTGTCAGTCTGTCTGACTAGCTGTCTGTCTGTCTGCTGGTCTAGCTGTCTGTCTGACTAGCTGTCTGTCTGACTAACTGTCTGTCGTTCTAAATAGCTGTCTGTGTGTCTGCCTAGCTGTCTGTCTGCTGTTGTAAATTAAAAGGCAAGACGATGTTAAACTTGGAAACCCGGTGAAAAGAAGCAAAGATGCAAGTCGAATTCATAATGCGGTATGGAGTTTTATTCCAATACTAATATAGAACACAAAAATGTCAAATCTCGATACTCGCTGCTATCTCTACAGCGCGCTGTATTCTTGTCGATAGGCCCACCCCTTAAAGGTGTGGACCCGCGAGAGAACACCGGAGAAAGAGGTAGAGACCTCTGCAACAATGGGTTATATCTTCAGGGTTCTCAGCTGGGGGTCTTTGTCGAGAGGGGGATGTTTTACTGTTCCATGGGCACTACTCCGTTGGGGGAAGGCAACGGTATCTTGGCCGCATACTATAGCAGATTTACATAAGGCCGCACTTCACAGGGTGTCGTTCGTTTCGGTAGAAGTGTCAGGTTACATTTCGGCAGACATCAAGTTGCGTGTTTTTTCTACAACAATCCCTCTCAAGTGATCAAAAGATCACTTCAAAAATAGTGGAAAAAACCCTCATACCGCTTATACAAATCCAGGGTGAGATGGAACGGAAAAACCCCCCTTAAGTGGAGGTAAAACCAGACCAACCCCAATAGCGGGGCACATACGTCCTCAACCCGTCAAACAAGGTAATAACAATTAACAACTCATACAGGTGGTATCTAACACTGTCGAGAAGCATGCAAGGGGAAAAGGGACGCCACCCAGAGGAACTCAGGAGCCACCTGCGCAATGGGCAGGCCATCACGCTCATTTATTCAACGTCCTCTCTGGGGGCGGGGATCAGCGGAGCACTCATGTCAGCGGTTTTTCTGCAGCAAGAGTCTTGTTGGAGTTCTAACTCCTCCGGCCCTTCGCCTTCCTCCGGGAGGAGCAAGGGCAGGTGAAGGGCCGGGTCGCCGTCTCTGGCGAACGCCGTGGTAATCAGACGGGTGATGAGGGCCCGCAGACAGGGAATGCAACAGCAGCCACAACAGGTTACTATGCCTACAAAAACAGCAGCAGAGACTAACACAGACATGATTAAAGTTTTCCATTTTCCAAACACATTTGCCATCCATTCTTCCATGGGGTTGTTTACTCTGGAATCCTCGGCCATGGAGGTGGACAGTGCTCT
This sequence comes from Lota lota, assembly GCA_026745465.1. Classification (NCBI taxonomy): domain Eukaryota; kingdom Metazoa; phylum Chordata; class Actinopteri; order Gadiformes; family Lotidae; genus Lota; species Lota lota. The sequence goes on from JACYXH010000830.1 coordinate 6,911, forward strand.
AAGACCCGCTAAGGCTTTAGCGACCGACCCGTCCGGGGCGGTGTTATTGGGGATGAAGGTGCAACACTGGGCCCCAAACATCGCGCAGACCCCTCCTTTCTCAGCTAAGAGCATGTCTAGGGCGAGGCGATTTTGGAAGGCCATAAGCGAAGTGGCTGCTAATTGGTCTGCTAAGCCGTCTACTGCATCGCGGGTGAGGTTGGACAGTTTCTGAACATTATAATGGATGTAATTGATGCGATCTACATTTTTGCTGGGAGTGACAGGAAAAAGGGCTGAGACTATAGGGATGTTTTCGAACCCTGCCGCAATTTGATCTGCTAATTTGTATTCGTTGGGAACCCCACGAGGAACTCCTATTGAGTCAAAATATGTGACTGACTCCCCGTGCTTCTAATTTTGCGAGACACGATAAGGGACGCTGCGGTTGGTCCTATAAGCCTGAGGGGAAGAACTAGGCGGATTATGGTACAAGTTCCTGACCAATCAATGGGTAGTCTGAGAAGGAGACATCGAGGGCTACACATCCAGAAGTTGACTGCTGAGGGGAACGTGGGTTAGGCGGTCACGGGTCTGACACCATTCTAATGGCATATGCCCAACGTTCATACTACTGGTTTTAAGGCTGCTACGAGTATAACATGAGTAGTTGTTAACACCGGGGGTGAACGCGGGGGAAACAGTAACATTTAAGCCGGGGGGAAAAAAGCACTGCTCAAGAGGGAACAGTTTCTGGGATACTTTTCGTCGAAGAGGGCCAGCATGCAGGCGTACCCTCGAGGGTCTTCGGTTTTATTCATGCAGATGGGCCGGGTTACGAGTAGGGGGCGTGCCGCCGCGCATGCTATACAATTCTCCATTTTATTAGTGCGAGCCGATGGAACCGGTAGCTAAGGCTAGTACGTCGCTGGTGGACAGATCATCCGTAGAAACTTGAGTTAGAGCCACACAATAACTTGTCAACTGATTATCTAATTGGTCTGAGCGGCTCAGGAGGTGTGTACGGCCCCAGCATCGGCCTCCCGGTGATAAGTTCATGCGGGGAGAGTCCCGTTCGCGCATGTGGTGCGGCTCTGATAGCCATAAGGGCCAGCGGTAACGCAGATAGCCAAGACATTTTGTGTTGGTCGACTAAGGCCAGCAACGCGTCTCTCGCCATATTTGTGTCTGAGGGAACCCTATTGTGCTGGGCACTTTACTAAAGTGTCTGTTTCAGAGTCTGGTTGGCCCTCTCAACGAGTCCCTGGCTTTGTGGGTGATAAACGACCCAAACCGGTGGGAGATCCCCAGTCCGGCTTCTACTTCTTGTAGTAAATGGTTCATGAAGTGAGACCCGTTGTCTGAACATAATTTGTGGGGAAAGCCCCACCTGGGTATGATTTCGGTTATTAACGCTTTTATAACAGACGCGGCGTCCTCTTTTTTTGTTGGGAACGCCTTTACCCAATGCGAGAATCGACAGACTATGACTAATAAGTAACGGTACCCTTGGACCCTATGATCCCTCCCCATGTCGGTGTAATCGATACAAAGTTCTTGAAAGGGTAGGTGGGGAACGGGGAAGCGGCCAGGAGGGAGTTTACATCCTCGTCGGGGATCGTGTGGTTGACATTTCACACAGCTGGCCAACTGCAGCCGGGCGTGGGCCAGGGTCTGGGGGTGCCCCCAGTGGCTGTCAATCGGGTCAATGGTCAGGCGAAGCCCAAGGTGGTGCTTGGAGTGTTCTTTGTGGACCATCAGGGTCAGCGCCTTGGTCGTCAGGGCCGGTCGCCCATCCAGAGCCCGATTAACTCCGGTGTCGTCTCTCCGGCATCCTTGGTGGAGCCAGTAGTTTTTCTTCTTCGGCGCTGGCGTGTGCTTGCATCTCCTTGATGTCCTGTTCGTCGCCCCTGACCGCCGGACTTGGTTCTCTGAAGCGTGCTCCGTCGAGAGGGAGGTCGCGATGAAAGAAGAAGCCCCGATCTCCGTGGATTGGTGCCTATGGGACATAGGCAGACATGAGACACGATATAGCAAAGTAGATAACTCTTGGCTGGCTCGATAAAAGGCTAAGACTAATGGATATCAATGGATGGATTATTTCATATGCTGAGGTGAGTGGGGTCGTCAGGTGTTTGATACTCATCCTTCCCGATTTGGGTCGGGTTGCCTGATTTCGGAGTCATGGCCATTGAGCTGGTCCGGTGAGCAGCCTGGGGGTGGGCCGTGTCCTCCTCAGGACCGCGGAAGCACGGGTTGGTTCCCAGTTGGTTCCCATGGTCTGGTTCGAGGGGAGCCGTCGTCTTTGCCGAAACCTGGGCTCTGTATTGGTAGGATGGGGCGTGGCTCGTCCATCCCCCTGATGATATGGAGCCTCTGGGAGCTGGAAGTCAGAGTCTGTAGGGGAACACAGGGGCTGTGGCTCTCCCAGCGTGGGAGAGGTGGTGTCACTTGGCTCCGGTATCCTTGCTGATGTGTTCAGAGGATGAGCTGGGTAGGACACCAGGGCCGGTTGTTGTGGGGTGGCATGTGGTATCACCACCACCGGGGCCATCATCTGACCTGTTTTCTCTTTTATCCCTACATCTGTCTCTAAACATCCCATATCTCCTTAATAACATAAGCCTACGTACCCCACGATGCCTTGCAGTAGCCTGGTTTAGGTTATTTATAATTCCAGCATCTTGACTTTTAGCCCCTCCCTCCCGATCATGTCACTAAACATAGGAAGCATCATGTTCTGGTAATATATTGTCATCACTGCTAATATACACACAAATCCACGTTATAACCCCATCTAGCATCCCCAACTGTCCACCTAATAGCAGAGCCATATCTCTAAACTCTATGTACACTAGCGGTGGCACTAGAGGCCAGCCACCCTTGGTTTTGTCCTATTCATTCAACTACAGCATTGGTTACGCTCAGCTCATAAGGAAAGGCACTGACTGCAGCATAACAAGTTAGCCACAGCATAACGGGTTGGCCTAGGATGACAGGCTAGCTATAGCACGACAGATGAGTTATAGTATAGCATGTTAGAAATATCATGACTGTATAACAATGAAAAACGTTTTATTGTGGTTTAGTGTTTTGTAGTTGCATACAAAATTTGCAAATCTGTTAAACACAAAAAAGAATGTAGTGCACTTGTGAAAAACAGATGTGCAGATGCGCGAATACCAATACGAAATGTTTTTATAGATAAATCCTTATGTAATTTTTTGTTTAATATATATATTGTTTAAGCAAAACCTTTCTACAGGCTGAAAAAAGCATTAGAGAAGGAGTCAGAATCTGAGTCACTGTAAGGAGGGGGACGATCGGTATGGGACGGGGTAGTGGTGGTCTCGAGCTGTGGGAGAACATGCAATTGGGGACGTGCAGGCATCATGCATTAATGGCAACTGTTAACAAAGGAAGACAAAACTGTAAAAGACAAAGTTAGTCATAACATGATCGTCTGACTGTCTTGTAACAAGTCAGTAATTGTTACACAAATGTGATTGTAATAGAAAGTTATTATAGTAAAAGTCATATCCTTATTAACCCTATTGTTTCTTCTGAAGTCAGTCTAGTCCCCTCTCGTGTAGTCTACCACTTTGTAGTGTGGGAGTGGCCTCCCTTATCTCAGGGGCCCTAACACACAAGAAGACAGGCTCTCACACACACACACACACACACACACACACACACACACACACACACACACACACACACACACACACACACACACACACACACACACACAGCTTTTCCCCCTTCCATTTTCCAAACCCCCAGTAATTTCTTTGTCAACAATATAATTTAACATTTGGATCCTTGTTAATTTAGTTCTGAATTTCCATACTTATTTATTATACTACTTTCTTAGGTATTTGTCTCAAAATTATTTTTCTACTTTAAGGTAATTTATATTCATAGTCCCTCAGGAAGGTTTTTATTTTATTTTATTTTTGGTATTGTCTGTTTTGTTATTTTAGTAGTTAACCTCCATGTCTAATTTAACCAGCCCAGTTTTCTAACATTGGTACTAACAACTCAACCAGTGTCTAATACACTCGTGTCACAATACACAGAACATAGAAAACACACAGACAGACATTTGGACCAACAAGCTAGCTCTAAACACATAGACAATAGTTCAAGACCTTTACTTAGAACCTGTTGAGTGAACTAAGACAGGTTTATTGAACAGTACACCCACCACCGCGCTCCCTCAGGGTCCTTTAGGGCGGGTACCACTACCTCACTTTGGTGAGGTGGGAATTTCCCTGAACTCCGAAGAGTCCCCAGCGCTGGTTGACCCCTGGACTTCTGTGGACGAGCGGTAGCGGTGATATCTGTCCCAATCTTTTATGGCGGAGGCAGAGGAAATTTGTATATTAACTCTCCCCTTTATCCTGTTCAATGTTCCTCTCTCTCGGCTACTCTCCTCAATCCTATCTATCGCTCTAACGATCTGTGTCTTTAATGTTACTTTTTTATTTATTTTTTATTATTTACTTTTTCAATCTGTTCCTTTTCCGTCATTGTCTTCGCCATAATTGTAATTCAAATTACTATTCTTTATTTTATTTTTATTTTATTTCATAATAATAATAAAAACAATTAATATTATTATTACCATTATTATTATTATTTATTTTATTTATTTTATTATTATTTTATTTTTATAATTATTATTCTTATTCTTATTAGTATTATAATTATTTTTATTATTTATTTTATTATTATTATTTTATTTTTTCTATCTACCTTTCCACCGTTGGACTAACGTTGTTTACGTCGGCCCTCGTGTTCTTATTTCCTCTTACATTAGTTCATCATACCGCCATCACAGTTTTTCCTCCTTTGTCAATTATTCCTCACTATCGCGACTCCTCTATTATAGTTTAATTACAGACATTTAACATTTAGTTATAATCCGTCTGGGACGACTCTGTCATCATGGTTAACAAACAAACATATAACCCATAGCTATCCGCCATCTCTCGATGCTCCGCAAACACGCTTCACACACAAACATACAACCTTTAGTTATCCGCCATCTCTAGACGGCTCCGTTAACACGGTCAATCCAACATACTTATAACCTTTAGTTATCCGCCATCTTTAGACGGCTCCGCAAACACGGTCAACTACAATCTTAACTATTAGGTATCCGCCCTCTTTAGGCGGCTCCGCAAACACGCTTCACACACAACCTTTAGTTATCCGCCATCTCTAGACGGCTCCGTTAACACGGTCAATCCAACATACTTATAACCCTTTGTTATCCGCCATCTTTAGACGGCTCCGCAAACACGGTCAACTACAATCTTAACTATTAGTTATCCGCCTTCTTTAAACGGCTCCTCAAACACGCTACACACACAAACATACAACCTTTAGTTATCCGCCATCTCTAGACGGCTCCGTTAACACGGTCAATCCAACATACTTATAACCTTTAGTTATCCGCCATCTTTAGACGGCTCCGCAAACACGGTCAACTACAATCTTAACTATCAGGTATCCGCCATCTTTAGACGTCTCCGCAAACACGATTAACAAACAAACATACATACAACCTTTAGTTATCCGCCATCTCTAGACGGCTCCGCAAACACGGTCAATCCAACATACTTATAACCTTTAGTTATCCGCCATCTTTAGACGGCTCCGCAAACACGGTCAACTACAATCTTAACTAATGGTATCCGCCATCTTTAGACGGCTCCGCAAACACGGTCAATCAAACAAACATATAACAAACAATAGAATATACGTGATTTGACAACTTTGCATTTAGTTTATGGTTCACAATGATGCAGACCTCGCGGTGTGACCTACCCACCGTCTATATCTCCTCCTAATAGACTGGGCCTATTCTAAATTAAATTCCGGGGGCCGGAATTGTCCTATACAGGTTCGGTTGCTAACACAGGTCCTGCTTACCTAGTTTAAACTGGCGCCGAGGAGATACAGAGGTTGGTCCGAGGCCTCGCGGCCGTCGTCGGCTGCACCGGGTTCCTTTGTCTTCCTTAGAGATCACGTCGGGGTCACCAACTGTTGTAAATTAAAAGGCAAGACGATGTTAAACTTGGAAACCCGGTGAAAAGAAGCAAAGATGCAAGTCGAATTCATAATGCGGTATGGAGTTTTATTCCAATACTAATATAGAACACAAAAATGTCAAATCTCGATACTCGCTGCTATCTCTACAGCGCGCTGTATTCTTGTCGATAGGCCCACCCCTTAAAGGTGTGGACCCGCGAGAGAACACCGGAGAAAGAGGTAGAGACCTCTGCAACAATGGGTTATATCTTCAGGGTTCTCAGCTGGGGGTCTTTGTCGAGAGGGGGATGTTTTACTGTTCCATGGGCACTACTCCGTTGGGGGAAGGCAACGGTATCTTGGCCGCATACTATAGCAGATTTACATAAGGCCGCACTTCACAGGGTGTCGTTCGTTTCGGTAGAAGTGTCAGGTTACATTTCGGCAGACATCAAGTTGCGTGTTTTTTCTACAACACTGCATAGCAGTCTGTCAGTTCGAGTCTCCCCTCTGTCTTACTGCAAATAAGACATTCAACTGAACCTAACCTACTTTAAGTTAAATTGATATATACACCATATTTACCGTTCATTAGTCACGGTTGGGGGCGTGTCCGTTCAGTAAAAATAATACAGTAGTTCTGGTACCCAGTGAAACTTCTATTTGGAGATGATTGTATGTGGCGCTTTCTCAATGAATTATCTCGCTGGCGTTTGGGGTTTTGCTTTGGCAGACCAGGAAATTATTTGTCTGTATGATACTGTGTGTCTATGTAGTGTGTATGATACTGTGTGTCTATGTAGTGTGTATGATACTGTGTGTCTATGTAGTGTGTCTATGTAGTGTGTATGATACTGTGTGTCTATGTAGTGTGTATGATACTACTGTGTCTATGTAGTGTGTATGATACTGTGTGTCTATGTAGTGTGTATGATACCGTGTGTCTATGTTGTATGTATACTACTGTGTCTATGTAGTGTGTATGATACTGTGTGTCTATGTAGTGTGTATGATACTGTGTGTCTATGTAGTGTGTATGATACTGTGTCTATGTAGTGTGTATGATACCGTGTGTCTATGTAGTGTGTCTATGTAGTGTGTATGATACTGTGTGTCTATGTAGTGTGTATGATACCGTGTGTCTATGGTTTCTAGGTGAGACCTTTGGCTGAGTTCCAGTCCCTCCTCATTCTGGCTGGAGCCTCTAAAGACTTCTTCACCATGACCGAGGTAACCATGGGAACCATATGTGATTAGTGTTGTCAATATTATTACGTTATCCATCATGTAGGCCTACCATATTATTTTGTTAGCAATATTAATAAAATGTTTTATAAATCATGTATAACCTGATTCAGTACATTAATGAAAATATTAATCTGTATTGTTATATCATAGGTCATGCATTACCTGGGTCAGTACATTAATAATAATATGAATCTGTATTGTTATATCATAGGTCATGCATTACCTGGGTCAGTACATCATGCAGAAGGAACTTTATGACAAGACTGAGCAGCACATCGTCCACTGCTCCCAGGATGCACTGGGGCAGGTCTTCGGAGTCCACAGCTTCTCTGTCAAAGAGCCACGGTGTGTGTGTTTAATTAGTTAGAAACACTTTCCCTCTCTTTACAACTCGCCAATCTTAGGCTGCAGCTTTAAAAAAAGAACTAGTCTTTGTGTCTTAATCATCTAACCCCGTTTCTGGAAACAGGACCTCTAAACACTGGTTCTGCTGCTTCTGTTAAGGGATTGTACATTTGCAAAACATTAATTTGTCACGTTCTTTGGGTCATATGGTATAATGAAACATTACTGTTTCGGTTAGATTTTAGACCATCTCATTACACGTCTCATTACACATAATAAAAACATACTCTTCTTCTGTCCTACGCCTCAAAGGGCCGTAGTCCGCTCTAAGGATGTTTATGTTGTGCAGGGTCTATGGATTCTAGCAGTTTGGCTCTAGGTCTGGACGGTGTACCATGCATGTAGGATGGACTGGAAGCTGCTTCATTCGTCTTACAACCTAATAAGAAAAATACGTGCTGAACAACAAAGTGTTTTATAATAATGCAGGAACCCAACGTGAAGCGGAGGCTGCTTTATTTCTCAAAACGAGCTACGTTAGCCTTATTCTTACAAGACACAACAAACAACGGGTAATGTAGTAAGTGATTTACTCACTTTTGGCTACCTTTTGTATTTCTTGGCAGTAGACGTTTTCCACTTCGCTGGGCGTTCTGTCGCGGTTTCCACAAGTGCACCTAAATAAAGAGTTATAAAATATACACTGTGGTCAGTCAACGAACACACGGTGGTTACCATGGTGTACACAAATGACAGTGGGAACGTTACAGCTGGAATATAAGATACAACAAAACGCTCTTGGTTGCAATCGAAGCCGTTGACGCCAGCGATGTTTACAACTTCTCGGGGGGGGGGGGGGGGGGGCTGTCACACGCGCAAAGCGTTTGACCAATCACAACAGAGCGAGCGTGCTGACCAATCACAGCAGACTGGGCATTATCGGGAGGGCGGCCTTAAAGCGACATGATTCAAAACAGAGCGTTTTTAAAAGAGGCTGAAATTGGTTTTGCAGAAATGAACAGTGTAACAATAATAAGGGGTATTTTTAACATCAACCTATTCTAGTAGTACCCCCAAATGAAATGAACCTAAAAAAAAGCATAGTATGGCCACTTTAATCATCACATCTTGTGGAAACATGACCTCTGAACACTGGTTGTGTGTGTTTCAGAGTTTTGTTTTCTTTAATTATCAACAACCTTGTAGCAGTTAAGAGTAACGGTAAGATCACCTCCTACTCCTGCATATAATAACTCCTCATCCCTCTCCTCCTAACTCCTCCTCCCTCTACTGCTAACTCCTCCTGCTAACTCCTGCATATCGTAACTCCTCATCCCTCTCCTCGTAACTCCTCCCCTAACTCCTCCCTCCTACTCCTGCTAACTCCTGCATATCATAACTACTCATCTCTCTCCTCCTAACTCCTCCCCTTACTCTTGCTAACTCCTGCATATAATAACTCCTCATCCCTCTCCTCCTAACTCCTGAGAGAGAGAGATCATCTATTGTGTCCGTCTGTATTTCAGAGTCTTCCCCTGAAGTCTCCCAACAATGCAATGGTCAGACAGAGGTAACTCACACACACATACACACACACCCACACACACATGGACGCGGGCGTGTATTTATGTAGCGTGTGTGTGTGTAGGGGCAGTCAGTGTCTCCTGAATCCACCAGGAGGAGCAGTGAACCGGGTGAGTACTGTACAGACAGACACCAGTCATTGTACTTTGGGTGTTTGGATTTGAGTTAACATGGAAGTGATCAAATGATTTACAATAATCTAATTATTAATATCATAAACACTTGAGTTTGAAGGCTTTTGTTATCGTTTCAGTATCGCTATGGAGATATCTAGGCAGGGATCTATCAAAGTATAGCATATAATACATATATATATATATAATACATAAATTATATAAAGGCCTCACACCAAGTTATTACAATATTCTTTTATATATTACGTTATAATAATATATAACTAGACATGTCGCCATCCGCATGTTCTGAAGAAGATGTGTGTGTTGCTTGAGCCGCCTTGTCATATGTGCAATTCAGCCGTGAGCAATACTAACATGCTAATGCTAATAAGCGAGCACGCTTCAAGGCCCAGGGCCCCTCTGAAGAGGGCTTGTGATTGGTTGAAGGACGTTGGCTCATTTGCATGTATTATTTTTTTACCTCAATCAAAAAAATAATATAATACATAAGTGTAAAATAAATACGTTAGTATATTATATAAAGGCCTGCAAACAGCGAAGTTACTATATAACAATGTAACGTGTTGACACGGTCTGGTCCAGGTCCATCGTGCTCCATAAAGGAGCAGCAGCAGGAGGAGGAGCAGCAGCAGCAGGAGGAGCAGCAGGAAGAGCAGCAGGAGGAGGGAGGAAGCGAAGGCACTCTGATCGTTTCTCTGTGACCTTAGATGACACCCTGTCCTGGCTTGGACTCGCAAATGACACAGACTGCCACAGCCAGGCATTTGACATACACAGTACGGTGAGCACACGCCTGCCGTCTGTCTGTCTGTCTGTCTCTGTGTTTCAAACTCTGTCTCTCTCTGTGTCTCTGTCTTGTTTTCTCTCTATCTGTGTCTCTCTCTGTCTCTCTCTCTGACTCTGTCTCTATCTGTGTCTCTCTCTCTGTCTATCTGTATCTGTGTGTCTCTCTCTCTCTGACTATCTGTGTGTCTCTCTCTGTCTATATGTGTCTCTCTCTCTGACTATCTGTGTGTCTCTCTCTGTCCCTATCTCTGACTCTCTGTCTCTCTCTCTGACTCTCTGTCTGTATCTGTGTCTCTCTGTCTATCTGTGTCTCTGTGTGTCTCTCTCTCTGACTATCTGTTTGTCTCTCTCTGTCTATATGTGTGTCTCTCTCTTTCTCTATATGTGTCTCTCTCTCTGTCTGTCTCTGTCTCTATCTGTGTCTATCTGTCTATCTGTGTCTCTTTCTGTGTCTCTCTAATGTGTGTGTAGGTGAGTGATACTTCAGTGTATATTTCTAATGTGTGTGTAGGTGAGTGATACTTCAGTGTGTATTTCTAATGTGTGTGTAGGTGAGTGATACTTCAGTGTGTATTTCTAATGTGTGTGTAGGTGAGTGATACTTCAGAGGCCCTTCTCTTGTTCTGAAGCCCCTGATGTTCTCATTGTTAAATGATCATTACCAAATCAAGATGATGAATGTGGCATTCATCACCCATTCTCTTCTTAGCGGATTGAAGAGGAGAACCCAAAGCAGATCTGATTGAAAGCCATTATGAGTAATGATTATTATAAGACCCCTTGGTATTGTTTCAGTTGAGAGACTTAATAAGACACGTCGTTTAGGAACGCATCGATATGATAATAGTATGAAACTAATATCTGTAAAAGGGCATTTTGTGCACTTTTAAACACACAGGCAAACACAGCTTCCGTCTCGTGTTTTCTTAGACGGACACTGTAACTACATTGTTTATAAAAATGTATTTAACACAACATTCTTTACAAATGTCCCATTTAAAAAGACGACGTCGTATATATGACCGCAGAGAGAAATACACAGAGACCCAACACAGATAATCCAAGTGTTAATAATTCTCTCCTCTCTTTGTTTCTTTTGTTTTAGTTTCTGTGGGCTCAGGGGGACCTGGTGGAGGACGGGACAGACCCAGACAGGAGTCTTGGTCTGTCCCGTGCTCAGGGGGACCTGCTGGAGGATGGGACACTGTCCCGTCCTCTCTGTGGTTCTGAAGTCCTGCTTGCAGGCAAACGGCCGCACCAGTGCCAGGTCTGCCAGAAGACCTTCAAACAAAAGCGCACTCTCATCGAGCACTCGCGCCTGCACTCGGGCGAAAAGCCCTACTTGTGCGACAAGTGCGGCAAGTGTTTCTCCTACTCGTGGTCGTACAGGCAGCACAGGAACCGCCACTGCTCCCACCGCAAGCCGGAGGCCGCCGAGAGAGAGACAGACCCAGACTCCTGTCTGTCATTGAAGGAGGAGGAGAAGAGTGAAAGTGGCATGTATGAGTGTGACTTGTGCGACGGCACATTCCAGTGGAGGAGTTCCCTTCTAAGACACAAATATGAACACACAGGTATATATTGTTGTGGCCCACTACTTTATAACCCTCTCCCCCTTACCCCCAATGTATTCCTTAGGTATTGCTTTTTAATTTATCCCTTGTTTCTGTTGCTAATTCCTACCCTGTATTTGAATAATAAGCTGTAAGCTTATTATTCAAATACAACATACATTATAAGCTGTATGTTCACCTAACAGGTTTCTTCCTTGACAGGGATGTGAATGTCTTTTTTAAATTACAATCCCAAAAAGTTATCCACAATCATCTTGCATTGTACCGCCATTGATTATATAACTGAGTGTTTGATGCAGACTTTTATTTTGTATTTCTTTAATGTATGCAAAGTTACGTCGATGTTCCCACAGTAAATGGATAATTCACGTCAGGCGTTTTGGCGGCAAATGCACCCCTTGTCAGTCATAAAGCACTTTGTTATCTGAGAAGGCCTACATCAATTCACCTAGATGTAGGCGGCCAGTAAAAAGGCTGTAATGCCTTTATCTCTGCCCATTACGGGCAAGAGATCTCATCAGTGGCCTAACATCTCCGAAGCGTCTGTACACTCACTATTATGTGGCTCTGTCACTACTCTGATTATACCCAGATTACCCAGAGATTCTTTTCTTTTGCCTGAAGCGTGTGAAATATGACTCCTCTCGTTGCAAATGACCTCTCACCGAGCGCTGCTCTCTGTGGTTCTGATGTCCTGCTTGCAGGCAAACGGTCGCACCAGTGCCAGGTCTGCCAGAAGACCTTTAAACAAAAGGGCCACCTCACCGAGCACTCGCGCCTGCACTCGGGCGAGAAGCCCTACAAGTGCGACAAGTGTGGCAAGAGTTTCTCCTACTCTAGGTCGTACCGGTGGCACAGGAACCACCACTCCAAATGCAAGCTGGAGGCCGCCGAGAGGGAGGCCGGCGACAACTAAATCGTGCCGCGAGGACGCCATGATGGAGGACGCCATGATGGAGGACGGCATGATGGAGGCCGCCATGATGGAGGACGGCATGATGGAGGATGCCATGATGGAGGCCGCCATGATGGAGGACGGCATGATGAAGGACGGCATGATGGAGGACGCCATGATGGAGGACGCCATGATGGAGGACGCCATGATGGAGGCCGCCATGATGGAGGCCGCCATGATGGAGGACGGCATGATGGAGGACGGCATGATGGAGGACGCCATGATGGAGGCCGCCGAGAGGGAGGACATCATGTAACCGTCGACAGCAACCCCCGTGATATCCCTGCCACTGGTCAGCCCACTGCGGTCCACCAGTCAGCCCACTGGTCCACCAGTCAGCCCACTGCGGTCCACCGGTCAGCCCACTGCGGTCCACCAGTCAGCCCACTGGTCCACCGGTCAGCCCACTGCGGTCCACCAGTCAGCCCACTGTGGTCCACCAGTCAGCCCCGCTTTAACAGGGGTACGGCCAAATTGTAGCACCTGTAAAAACACTAAAAACAACAGTATGTGTATTCTTGAATCTATTATATTGGACACTGGCGTTTATTTTGATTGTCCTACATATATATAGTTTGTATATGTATATATATTAGATGTTATATGTATAGTTTATACATATAGTTTGCACCGTGCTATAACATAGTAGTTTAGGGTCACTTTATATAATATGTGTAAATAAATGAGAAGCATACTGACACAAGAAGACGCACTAGTGCACTGTTTTCAATGCATCTTCCTGCCAACCAAGCCCCCACTAAACCTCAAATAAGCTGCCCCCCCCCCCCCCCCCCCAACATTAAACTATGCATTGTTTAAGCATCCATGAGAGCTGTGGGGGGAAAGGGGAGAATCACGTGTGATGGTAATTAGGTGTATTTGTTCCTTGAGTTCCATGGCCAACCGATAAACGGGAAGTTTGTGGTTGTGGTGTGATGAATAACATGTAATGTTATCGTCTTGAGCAGCGTTCCAGTTGTATTGGTGGTTTGTTGATGCACAAAGGAAACGGGGCTATTCGGCCTTCCCCAGACATGTTGTCAAGGGGAACAGCGCTTGGTGAACGCTTAAATATACAGCCGATTGGGATAAAACACGTTAAGTACGTTTAAAATAAACCAGTCAAAACCTAAACCACACATCCGACTGCATGCCTTGTAGACTCCTAACCACGCAATGCCTTCCTGTATTCAAAAGTGGTTTTATAAACGTCTAGCTACATTTGGTGGAATCAAATCCAATCCCTATTACAGGCGACAGTTCACATTTAAAATGTGCCCAACATCTATATTTTAATGTATGCCCTTTTTAAACGCGCATTTTATGACACCACCAAGGCATATAAACACGTTATATAATCATAAGCACGTGGAAAAGTATACCGAGTATAGCATAATAACAAGTCGCCATGCCCAATATTGACACTTTGAGGTATTTCAAAGTAAAAGCCTTGCTTTCCCTTGGGGCTGACGGAGATTACAGATGTTGGTGACTAGCTGCTCTCAGGCGTCACAGTGCGGAGGCCTGCTGTGAAGGGGGCGGGATGATGTGGACGTGTGGGAGGAGATTCGGGATTATTTCGTCCAGTAGCGACCCTGTGGTCGGGGGTCACATGGGTGTTCTTCATCGAAGCGTCCAATGGGCGTCCATATTAAAAGTTGCTCGCGCTGGTGACGAGGAATGATTGGCAAACCCCGGTAAGGTCGATTAGATCCGTGGGGAGAAGCCTGGGAACTCTCTGAGGCCGCTTCACGGCGTAAGGCGACCCCCTCCATGGCGTAAAGCTTTTATTCCGTTCCACCGTGACCTTCTCAACGTTTGTTCATCGTTTCCCACCAGGTAGTAGGCCACGTTAATTTCTGTTGAGGTTACATTGTGTGTCTTTTTTAAACTAGCCAAGCACGGCCCATGCAAAACAGTCGCATATCCTATAGCTGACCTGTTATCTAACATTTGTCTTGCAGTCTCAAATGTTTTTAAACCACAGTCACGGTTGATTTCAACAAACCGCTAACCAGCCAACAACCTGTCAACATACACTGTCACTGTTAGCTGTCTTTGATCAAATAGTCATATTTTGAAAGATGTATGTGTCACCACTTGTGAAAATGTATCAGGAAGCCAACGTGTACTTGTATAAGAACATTTGTCCCATCGACATTTCCAAGTTGGAAAATAGGACACTTTGTCCTATGGCTTATGTTGACGAGTTAACCCTGCTTGTGACCCGGTGTGTGGTTCCTCTCGATGCGTCGTGATTTGAAGCTACTTTAAACGCCTCAAACGGAATCCTGAAACAACTAGGTCAGTGCAATGGTTCCCAGGCAGAGGCAGCTCGAGACCGCGGGACACGCCCCCGACCAGTCACCGCTGATGGAGAGAGCTCGTGGAGCAACTCTGGACAAAAACACACCATATTGCTACTTTATTTTGCCAGTGTTTCGTTTGGTTTATTGGTCTGTCAGATGCTGCGTAGTTTATTAGACTAATGGTGATCCGAGATTGGCTTTGTTTGTTTTTTACGACAAACCACCAAACTAATCACGCAATAAAAATGGTATGGGTTAGTAGATCTGTTTGGGGATTGTAGGAGCTATCTAGGCCACGGACACAGGCCTTCAAATTGTTTATCCTCTGTCTCACTCTCAACCTAGATTGAAACGGGTTGTGTTTATCGAGAAGCGGCTATTAGAGTGACAGCATCGCAGGGCCATACGTAAAGGCTTAGGGGCGGAACTTGAGCATTATTTGACCAATCCTGTAAAGGACTTACGTGGGTGTGGGCACAGTAAGTCTAGTTTGAGGATTTGTTTTGCACAGACTTTATCTTGAGTGTAGACTGGGAAGATGACAATGTGTTGCTAGTGGTGCCTGCACAGAGGCCTATCTGTTTTCTTTTAACTATCTAACTCCCCACTGATGCCTGTTTTCCTGCATTCATGCGTTGTGCTTTGTTCTATTTGAGAAACCCCAGAGTAAGTTCCTCTCACCTGTTATATGTATGTTCTCTACTGCACATCCTCTCCCTAAATTAACTATGTTGCCTTGACCGCACATTGTACCCGTTGTAAATAATAAGTGGTGCCATAGATGGTGAATTACGACCAAGCCTGAACTGTGCATTGAACCTGTTATAGATAGTAAATGGGGCCATCTAGTGATATCTCTGAGATGTTGTTTGCTCCACTCTACAAAAAGTGCTTCCCTCCTCTATTCGGGGCGCTTTTTCTCCAGAACTCTGCTCTGCGTGGAGTTGCCTTTGAAACTGTGTCTTTTATATGCTGCAGCATATGAAATAAATCAACTACGGATATCCATTTGTCTTAGCTTTTTATTCGAGCCAACCACCAGTTATTCTATTTGCTACAACAATATCCTTCATTGCTCTAACACATGCGTTTGGTTAATCTGATGTACACCTGCCCCTAACGAGAACTCTCTAAAACAATAGTTTGTCTAAAAGGCCCTGCACAGTGTTTGTCGGGGATATAGTAATCGTCATTATAAGATAAAAGCTATATACAAACGGTATAAACATTGTTTATATGTTTATAATATAATGTAATATATAATATACAAATAATAATTGAGTATTGTCGAACTAAGGGAACTACTTTTCTCAGCGAATCACCACATCGACTTGGCGCTGTGGTGTTTACCCACTACTGGTCAGCGGCGCAATGGTTTAGTAGTGCAGACCAGGTGAGTCCCGCTCATTTCCAATGTGAACGTGTGTAGTTTGGATTTAAAGACATGGAACACGCGTACGCCATTATCAAACAATGCTTATTGCGTTTATAACACTGCTTTGGAGTTCGCATATGCTTTCCCGTTGTTGCTAGCAAGCCACATGCTGTTAGCTGTCAGCGTCATACAACGTTTTGGGTCAACAGCACGAGTATTTTCATTAAAGAAACGACGTTATTGTAAAAACAAGTGCACACCTCGCCATCTCCTACTCTTTGTCATTAATGGTCCAGATCCCCTGCCATTACAACTTCACTGACAATGCCAAGCCCAGCCTGTTCATGATCCATTGGATGGTGGTGAGTACGGCCAAGAGCCAAAACCCCGCTCTGGCTCTTGTGTTGTTGTTTTTCCCCTTCTGTGATCTCTCACACATCATTTATTTTCATTCTATTTCATCTCTTTTCAATTTCATTTGTACTTCTCTTTACCTGAATCTGGAGTGATGGAGAGAGTGGAGGACAGGATGAAGGAGAGTAGAGGACAGGGTGAAGGAGAGTAGAGGACAGGATGAAGGAGAGTAGAGGACAGGATGAAGGAGAGTAGAGGACAGGGTGAAGGAGAGTAGAGGACAGGGTGAAGGAGAGTAGAGGACAGGATGAAGGAGAGTAGAGGACAGGATGAAGGAGAGTAGAGGACAGGGTGAAGGAGAGTAGAGGACAGGGTGAAGGAGAGAAGAGGACAGGGTGAAGGAGAGTAGAGGACAGGGTGAAGGAGAGTAGAGGACAGGGTGAAGGAAAGCAGAGGACAGGATGAAGGAGAGTAGAGGACAGGATGAACGGTGGCTTCCTTGTTCCCCCGCCCACCAGAAATCGACCAATAGCAGCCAACGCATCTTCTACGGCAACAACGACCAGCAGATGGTGGACAGGAACACAGAGTACAGCGAGCGTATCCAGGTCACCTCGGACCAGCAGAGCTCCGTGCTCACGCTGCGGGACGTCCGCCTGTCCGACGAGCGCCTATTCATCTGCCAGGTGAACGGCCTGGGGTCAGGGAGCGCCGAGGGCAGGACCCACCTCCAGGTGTTTGGTGAGTAGGGGTCTGGAGGCACGCCCACACAGGGAACCACAACGCCCTCCGTGAAGGACGATATCACCACCTTGACGAGCAAGGAAATCTTGTTTTTCATTCCCCTGCGCTTTTGTGATTTTTATTCAGCAATCTGGGTATCTTTGGTCGCATCCATGTTGCTGAGCAAACCATTACTTTAGAGACAATCTTGTGTACGGCCTTACTTAGGAGAAAGAAGTAACACGTTTGCAGATGTACTTATACTTGCCGAATGGACAGAAATGGTTGCTAGGTGTCGTGCTACAAATGTGGTTGACATGCTATGATTCAGTTATTACAATCTGTTACTACAATCTGAGACAATATGTCCTGTTCAGAAAAAGTTCAAATGTGAGCAGATGTTTTCATCTTTAGCTCAATGGTTTTCTCCCACTCTAGCTCCACCACAGCCCCCAGTGATTGAGGGGGTCCTTACGGGAATATCTGTGACCAATGAGACCTTGTCTAAGGTGGGTTTATGTCCGCTCAGCCCAAAAGTCAGTTCCTGCCACAGCGAGGGCTAATGTTGTGATATGACCTTCTACAGGGATCTGCTATCACCACCAGTAATCTTCTGCTGTTCCCCAGCTCTCAATATCCATAGTGACATAAATGAACCAAATGACTTCCTGAAGTATTCATAACCGAACCTAGAGCTACTTATTTAATATGGCGCTTACTGCGGTCCGATTGTAGCTGGTGGTTTCTGTGTTGTACCACAGAGAGAGCTCTTAATACATTTTAGAAAGCTATTTTGAGTTTCATGAGCATTTCGTTTGAGCGGTTGTGGCATCGCACGGCGGTGAAGACTCTCTCCTTGTGAAACCGGTTTCAAGTGGCGTCGTGCGAGGCGAGGGGCTTCCCCAAGCCCAACATTACCTGGTACCGGAACCACCTTCCCCTGGTGCCCGCTCAAGGACGTGAGTCCCCTGGGCTAGTGGAACTCCTTCCCTGAGGATTCCTCTTTCACATAATTTGATGTTTTTTCTTTTTCAAAACCGTTGAACTTTGCTAGGCTAAGGCTAAGGCTATAGATAAACCTAATCTTTAAATGACGTGACATGATTTTATATACTTTGGAATTGATGTTGTAATATATAATCAGAAACTACAATGTGTCTTAACACAGTGGGCATTATGATCTTGTTATTTATAACTGAAAAGTTGCAAGCATATTGATTTGTTATTAGAATGTCCACATAAACAAACACATGTCACATGTCCAATGAGATGGCTGTCATGAATGGGGTAATCACAGGCACTGAGTCACAAGCTGAGATATGCAGAGATGCCATTTAGGAGGATATTCTCCAGGAAGGGGCAGGTAGTGGAGAAGTGGATCAACAATGAAGACGTTGGGAGGTTCCTATGAGGAAAGGGTTGTCATGGGATGATGTGGTGCCCCCCTCCCCCAGACGTGAACATGGTGACCCTGGCGACCCAGGAGCCAGATGGGTTCTTCACGGTGCAGAGTGAGCTGCAGTACAAGGTGGTGAAGGAGGACCAGGACGCATGGTTCACCTGCGAGGTCAGCTACTTGGTCCCCGGGGCCGTGAGGACGGCCAAGTCCAGGGACATCAACATCACCGTCCACTGTGAGAGCAGTAGGAGGATTAGAAGCCCTTTGGATGGACCTTTACAAGGGTTATGTTTGAATGGAAAATGTGGAAGGTTTCTTTGCACTTTTTCAGCATACAAATTGGGTTCAGTTTGTGTTTTCAGTGCCGTTATTTAAAGGACATTTTAGTGACAATTACATACAATTACAATTGTTTTGTGACACCATTTGTTAAAAATACTCAACATGCAGTTAAGATTTTCCCAAACACAACACAAATAGAATTCTAGATTTTCTTGGTTTAATTGAAGTCCATTTTGATGACCGTGACATGCACAGGCAAAAAAAGCATTAAATAACAACTTGACCCATAAAGTGACTTTACAAGCCCTCTGAAGTGTGTGTGTGTGTGTGTGTGTGTGTGTGTGTCCAGACTCCGCCACCATGGTGGAGCTGTTTAAGGAATCTCCGCCAGGTCTGGTGAAAGAGGGGGACACTGTTGAGCTTCGTTGCCATGGCAACGCCAACCCCCCTGCACCCTTTATCTTCAACAGAGAACAAGTAAGAATGGAAGGGCCCTAACTGCCTCTGTCTCTCTCTCTCACCCCCTCCCACAAAGAGAGAATGGCCCACTAACAGGGGACATGGGAATGTTTCTGATTGGCCCCGGCGGTAGACAGGGAATGGAGGGTCCATGAGAAAGAGCTGGCAGCCGGGCCCCTGACCCCACAGCTCCAGGCTGGGTGCCTCAGAGCCCTCTCAGGGCCCTGATATCACACTGACAAGGCTTACAGAGGAACTCTGTTCCCACACACACATGTTTTATTTATTTATTGAAATGAAAGTGACTGACCTTCAAAATGTCTGAGCATGCGTGAGATACATACAGGCTTAGCTCTAATTGTGTGCTCAAGAAAATACACACTACATCATCTGTGAGTGTGTGTGTGTGTGTGTGTGTGTTGTGCCAGGAACTAGAGGTGGACCTGGGTTCTAGTGGGGACGTTCTGGTCCTGTCCGGGGTGACACGGAGAGACAGCGGAGTCTACCAGTGTCGTTCCTCCGGCCAGCCAATCACGTGCCAGAGTCATGGGAGACATGCGGCTGACTGTGCATTGTAAGAGTTTGAATACACACACACTGACCTATATATAATACCTCTATAGTATAACATTTACTGTGTGACGAGTAATACATCCTGTAGTGGCACGTACCTCGTTGCTTATAATTCTTCTTTGCCACTTTTTGAAGTCAGTCTATACTTTTAAATGTTTACTTCTTAAACACAAAACGTATACATGGTAAGCACGGTCAAAGAACTGTTTGCTTCCACTTCTCTAACTTCACACTAAAAACTAACTACATCCTTATTTGGCTCTTACACATCCTATTCTATCTCACCTATCGTTGGGTTGGTTTAATTTGAACCAGTGGCTCATTTGTAGTCACAATGTTACACGTTCACTCTGAGTGGTGTGTGAGAGTGGTGTAACGTAGGGGATATTTAGGAGCGGACCAAAATGTGTCACCAGCGGAATTGTGTCAATGTTTGCTACTAAAACGTTGTGGCAACCCGGCCACGGGACAGCGCCCCAGGTGGCTCAGGGGAGCGGTGGTAAGTGGAATCTACCATCGCTCTCCGGAAGATTGCACACCGGAGTCCATGATCGGAGGTGGCAATCAGAGAAATGGGCGACACCTGGGTCGACGGAGGAGACGGCGATATAAGCGGCGCTCGTCGTGGCTTAGAAGAACAGAGAAAGATGCGAGAGAGTCGCGAGACGAGGAATCTCTGCGCCACGAGGAGGAGATTCCTCGGCGTCAACGAGAGACGCGATCCCCGAAGGAGTTCGGTCGGCACTACAAGAAGGAGTTCCCTTGCCGACAATACGGGGAAGGAGACCCCTCGGCAGGGACACGACCAAGAGTACGGCCGGCAGCGACACGGAGGAGTGTCCCGGAGTGCGGCAGTCGCCGACCGTGGACGATAAGTGGACTTTCCCCACGAATGACCGGAGGGTCCACGAGAACCCCCGACGGATGTACCTGACCGTCCCCGGAGAGGACCCCCGAACTTTACTTAATTAGTTTGGCGCTAGGCACGGCCTAACTGGTTATTATTTACCTGTTCAATAAATACGCAGTTTTTGGCTTTAAACTGACTTCTGGTTTGTGTTCACTGGGGGGGAGACTGCCGAGTAGTGGAACCGGGTTGCCACATATGGTGGAGGATGCGGGCAGCGCAACCCAGCTACGGAGTCCCCCAGTGAACACCACCGAACAGTAGAGAACCCAGACGGAGCGACCGAACAGATCACCAGGAAACACCAGCAGTGAGCCCAAGCCATGGCGACCGTATCAAGGAGGCGAAGCATAGCCCTCCTCCGGGAGGACCGCGTGCAGCTGCCGGACGACAGCGAGGCCCGCGTGCAGCTGGCCGAGCAGCGCAGCCCGGAGCTGGTGGGCAAGGTGGCAGACTTCATGGAGCAGAGGAACTGCATGGAGAAGGAGAAGGCCCGCCACGTCAAGGATCTGGACATGCTCAAGGAGAGAATGAAGACGGTGGAGGACCTGCTAAAAACCGGCCTCATTGAGGTGGCCGACAAGGAGGAGGAACTCCAGGCCGTGAGAGCGGAGAACCAGGCCTTGAAGAGGGATGTGGAGGCCTTGAGGCAGCTGGCCTCCGAGCAGACTATGTTGGAGTCAACGGTTGACGACTTTAAATCCCAGGTTCAGCAGAAGGATGAGGAGGTCAGCGCCATGGACGAACGTCTACAGGCAGCACTCTGCTGCAGCACAGAGAGCGAACAGACCATCGCGGCACTGGAGCGGCAGCTAGGTGGCCTGCAGGCAGAGACGGTGCAGCTGAGGCAGAGAGAGTTGCTGGGAGAACAGAGCAGTGCGGACGCCAGTGCCCAGCGTGTAGAACTCCAGGCCCAGCTGTGCTCGAAGGACGCTGCCCTCCAGGCTCTGCGGAGTGAGCTGGAGGCCGGGACCAGCGAGGTAAACCAGAGAACCGTGGAGCTGACGGCGGAGCGCAGTACCTCCCAGCGCCTGGAGAGGGAGAACAAGGACCTGCGGGTGCAGCTGGAGAGGGAGACGTCCCGCTGCCGACAGCTGGGGGCGGCCAACGCCGAGCTGGCTGAGCGGCTGGCCCCCATGCAGGACCTGGCCCGCCGCAACCAGCGACTGGAGCGCAGCCACCAGCGACTGGAGCGCAGCCACCAGCGGCTGGAGCGCAGCCACCAACAACTGGCCGAGCTGCGAAGGAGGGCCCAGGAGGCCGGCTCGGCCGACCCAGGCCAGGCAGAGGAGTACCGGAGCGACGGGCGTGGACCCGACCCCCAGAGACGTCCCTCCACGCAGAGACCACCGCGCCCCTCCCTGGAGCCACGAGACGAGCGACGCTGTTTCAGCTGTGGCCAGACGGGCCATATCGCTCAGCAATGTCCAGGGAGAGACTACCCCATACTACCCCGGCTCTGGAACCCCGGGCCGGGTATCCGGTTGCCCCGACCACACCAGAGACGAGACAGACGCGCCGTCCGACCCGCCTACGGGGTCCTGTGGCCCAATCCTCCCAGGAGGAGACCTCCGAAGAGGGTGACGGGAACCCCCAGCGACACCTGCCTATGGGCGGTCTGGAGAAGGCCGGGCCTTCATCAAAGGGTGGAGGAGTGTGGCAACCCGGCCACGGGACAGCGCCCCAGGTGGCTCAGGGGAGCGGTGGTAAGTGGAATCTACCACCGCTCTCCGGAAGATTGCACACCGGAGTCCATGATCGGAGGTGGCAATCAGAGAAATGGGCGACACCTGGGTCGACGGAGGAGACGGCGATATAAGCGGCGCTCGGCGTGGCTTAGAAGAACAGAGAAAGACGCAAGAGAGTCGCGAGACTAGGAATCTCTGCGCCACGAGGAGGAGATTCCTCGGCGTCAACGAGAGACGCGATCCCCGAAGGAGTTCGGTCGGCGCTACAAGAAGGAGTTCCCTTGCCGACAATACAGGGAAGGAGACCCCTCGGCAGGGACACGACCAAGAGTACGGCCGGCAGCGACACGGAGGAGTGTCCCGGAGTGCGGCAGTCACCGACCGCGGACGATAAGTGGACTTTCCTCACGAATGACCGGAGGGTCCACGGGAACCCCCGACGGATGTACCTGACCGTCCCCGGAGAGGACCCCCGAACTTCACTTAATTAGTTTGGCGCTAGGCACGGCCTAACTGGTTATTATTTACCTGTTCAATAAAAACGCCGTTTTTGGCTTCAAACGGACTTCTGGTTTGTGTTCATTGGGGCGGAGACTGCCGAGTAGTGGAACCGGGTTGCCACAACGTATCAAACTCATCAAGTGCGTGGATGTGTAACTACAAAAGCAGTCTTGTTGATGCATGTTATAGCCTGTGAAGCTGCCTAGAGTCAATGTTATTTCTGCCCACATACGCCCAAAGGAACACAGCTAGGGAGGGAAACGCGCCTGCGTTTACAACAAACTCCCCAAACCAGCTAGGTGGGAAAGCGCTCATAGTCATGCTTATGTTTCTTTCTCATGCCCTTTCTCATGCCCTGTTATTTGTGTGTGTGTGTGTGTGTGTGTGTGTGTGTGTGTGTGTGTGTGTGTGTGTGTGTGCAGATCTGGACCCCGTGGTGGTGATGCCCAGGGATTTAGCGGTCTTGATTAAGGGACAGAGTCTCACGGCCACGTGCAACGCTCAGTCCTCTCTGGAAACCACTGCTGTGTGGTACAAGGTTATTATCTTTCTTCTTCTTCATAAGGAAAATGTGTTCGGTTTGGTAACCATCGCTCAAAGATCGATGACACGGGCGAAATGTCAATGAATGCTAAGCTAAGCGCCAATACCTGAAATGCTGTGTATAACTACAGCAATACACAAAATAAATGTCAGCACCCTCCTACAAGTTATTTTTTATGTGAATCGCTTTTTTGAGACAATAACTTGAGTCTGACGTGCCCGTGTGTTTGGTGTGTGTCTGCAAGAACGGGAAGCAGGTGGGGAGAGGACACACACTGACCCTGGAGGATGCCACCTCCGCCACAGCCTGGGGAGTACGTGTGTGAGGTGACGGTGCCGGCCCTGACCGGGCCCTTCACGCCACTGGGCTCCGTCCACATCATCTCCCAGTCAGCGTACGTGTCCCCATAGACCCCCCTGTGCAGACAGAAGGGGTCATCGTAGGACACACACAGAGACGCACCCCCCCCCCCCCCCCCCCCCCCCCCCCCCCCCCCCCCCCCCCCCCCCCCCCCCCCCCCCCCCCCCCCCCCCCACCGTGTCGCCTCATAACACTGATCATGGGCTGAGGCAGGATGCTTTGGGCTGTACACAAGGGCAGGGGAAGCCAGAACTAAGCTGGAGGGAGAAGAATAAGCTACTTGTGCCATGCCCTGGTACAAGTAGCAGAGCCAGAATTCGTGTACGTGAGTGCGACCTGTGTGTGTCCTACGATGACCCCTCTGTGAAAGGGTCAATTAGGGTCAATAATAAACGAACAGAAAGTGGAAGGATAGGATGTTTGACTTGGCCCCCCCCCCCCCCCCCCCCCCCCCCCCCCCCCCCCCCCTCCGATAAAACCCCCACACCCCCATGATATTTTTTTTGTTTTTCCCTTCATCATCACCCCCCCCCCCCCCAATTTTCAGACCAAAGGACTTGTATTAAGAAGAGTTCTGTAATTATATTCTACATTTTGCAGAGTGCAGTTTAACAAGGTGTATTTTAACATTTTAAAACTTTAAACAAAATGTATGGTGGTGGCTGCAGAATCAATTGAAACACAGCAGGGTTGTCATGGGGCCATATGTTAAATAGATACATAAAAAAACAATATGAGACATAAGAAATGCAGAAAATGACAGCAGTGACCTTTTCAGGGGGAAGGGATAGGGAGTCCACATCAGAAGTAGAGAGCTCTGTGTGTATCTAGGCTAGCGGTGGCATGGAGGCCAGTCCGTTCTAAGTGTGATTTTGCCTGTGATTCAACAGCTCTCTGGCCACATCCACACCGTCCCCAAAATGTCCCCCGGTACTAAGGGGAGGTATAGCATGGCTCCCCCTCTCCTGAAAGCTGTCCTCTTTTATTCCCCACCTAAGAAAAGCTCTTCCTCTCTTCCACCGCCGCCCTCGCTCTCCACATGAAACCCTAAAGCTTCCAGGGTCAGAAGCACCTTGGGTCACCTCTCCCTTGTTCCAGTTCAAACCCACAGACAGAAGGAGAAACAGGGCGTCTTAATGGTTCTGGGGTCTGCCCAGCGGGCGATGATGTGTGGTGGAGTCAGCTGGTCGGGGAGGGTTTGTAGCACGCTGGGAATGAAAGACTCATGGTTCTTTAACATAACACGATGCCACAGCACACAGCCCTGCTGGAAGGCCCAGAGGGATTCAATATTCTGTGTGATGCTGGAAGGAAAGTCCAAACAGACTCCCGCAAACAAGCTACAATTCTTTTTCCCCTGATTTTTTCTACGGTATTGCCTCCTAATTTAATGTTGTGGTTTGTTTTTTGTGGGGACAAATTTTCATGATACCCGAATGCTAATTGTTGCGTGTATACTATTAACAATGTTTTTCTAGGACGTGTGCGTTCACCTTTTTCCTACAGATTCTCTTGTACAATGCTGAAGAATTGAACAGGGATAGTATTTATTGGCGTACTATTAAACAAGCCTCTCACTAGCCCGTCAGGCAATTACACTGGGACAACTCATGACAATTGAACCGCATGCACCTGCCAGCGTTACTCATTACGACTATGGTACCATGCGTTGGTTTCTTTCCTAAACCATTGGCTGGCGACTTATGGATGGAGGGCTACTTGGTTGGTAAAC
Source organism: Lota lota (assembly GCA_026745465.1). Classification (NCBI taxonomy): domain Eukaryota; kingdom Metazoa; phylum Chordata; class Actinopteri; order Gadiformes; family Lotidae; genus Lota; species Lota lota. Next base: position 32,764 of record JACYXH010000830.1, read on the forward strand.
CGTCAATGAAGACAGAGGCTCTCTTGGGGAAACAACACCATGGAATCCACTCCCCATCATCCTCTGTTCTGATGCCCAAAGGTTCTGAATTCACTGAGGAGACGGAGGCTGTTTCTATCTCCATATCACATCTCAGACGGTCTGACTAAATACATCCCAAGCCTGCTTTTGTTAAGATAAAAAAGTCAAAGAGAGGGATGGAACTGACTATTGTATCAATAGGAGTCTCAATATGGCGATTACAATCTATCGATCAATGCTCTAAAATGAGAAAACGGAGGAGCTTAAATCTGTGTGACTGTGGACGTGTGGCCCTTGTGTCCCTCATCTACAAAGCTCTTTCTAGACCAGTCATGTGTTACTGGAGGTGTTTACTTTGGTTAGACCAGTCATGTGTTACTGGAGGCAGTGTTACTGTAGTTGTGTACGGTGTTACTTTGGTTAGACCAGTCATTGTTGTTACTGGAGGCGTGTTTTACTTTGGTTAGACCAGTCATGTTGTTTTACAGGAGGTGTTACTTTGTTTAGACCAGTCATGTGTTACTGGAGGCGTGTTACTTTGGTTAGACCAGTCATGTGTTACTGGAGGCGTGTTACTTTGGTTAGACCAGTCATGTGTTACTGGAGGCATGTTACTTTGGTTAGACCAGTCATGTGTTACTGGAGGCGTGTTACTTTGGTTAGACCAGTCATGTGTTACAGGAGGTGTTACTTTGGCAAACAGCGAAAACAAACGCGGCCAGCGCTAGTTAACTCATTCCAGTGACTAGTTAACTCATTCCAGTGACTAGTTAACTCATTCCAGTGGGCAGACGAGCTTTAACATCCAGTCCAGACCATCGACTTTCTCAGACCAAGTGTCTAAAGGTTTCTAATCAACATCGTTTAGACTGGCAACTGTAGAAATACACGTATTAGAAACCCTTCTAAAAGCCCTGGCTCTGTGCCGTCTCCCCCCAGAGGCCTGGCTGGGACATAGCACGACTGATCAACAGTAACACAACATCATCTCTGGCTGCTTTTGTTTAAAGCGGCACTAGGGCTGGCCGTTATTCACACTGCTACTTCTTCCTCTTCCTTCTGTTCCTCCGCTCAGATCAGCACATTGTGGCGAGAAGCCAATTAAACACCGCATCGTCTGTCTCTGTTCCATCCCTGCGTCTGCCTGCGTGCGTGTGTGATGGTGCGTGCGTGTACCTGTATGCGTGTGTTTGTAGCCAAGGCGATGGTGGTGGTGGTGGTGGTGGTTGTTGTGGTTGTGATCATCCTGGCCCTCCTGCTGCTGGCCGTCCTGGGGAGCGTCATCTACTTCCTGGACAAGAAAGGCAAGATCCCCTGCTGCCCGGGGAAGAGGGAGATGTACGCTGTTCACACACACACACACACACACACACACACACACACACACACACATAGACACACACACACTGGTTCATGCACCGTTTTCATAGAAGAAATTGATTGTTTGCAGTTTATGGAAGTTTGATGACACTCGTGTGTTCTTACGAAACTGTATGTATATATATATATATATAGTTATTTAAGGACTTTCAGTTTTATTGGAATGGTTCTGGACATTTCGCCAACGGGAGTTTGAAAGTGTACAGTTGGACTTTGTATGTTACATATACATTTGTTTTTCAAGAAAATTATGCCAAGTAAAAGTTGCATTTGAAAAAACAATGTTTCCATGGCTTTCACTGTCCTCAACTCTTTGAAGAACAACCATTTGGCCGTAGATCAGTGTCAGAGCAGAGCGGGAGTTACACTCACAGGAGGAAAGCACAGAGCGTTCATTCTTCAAGTCCTGGCTCACCTTGTGGTTAAAGCTAAACGTACACTACAGAGAATTCTGTACATTTGAACCCCAACGCTGACAGTAAGTACAGGAGTCAGCCTGATGATTTGGCCTGTGAGATAGGGTTAGGGTTAGTTAATCTAACTGATAGATTAGTTAGGTTAGATGATTTGGCCTGTGAGATGCTGGACAGAGGCAACAAGTGGAGTGCGCAGAACTTAGTAATATGGATAGGAATAATTATTCATCACTCTAAATTGGATGCAAAATGAGTATAAAAAAGTACAGAAAACAATGGAGTCATGTTGTCTGTTGTCGTTTATTTTCCGCTTTTGTAGAACATTTTGTAAATCACCTCTTTTAATATAAACAACACAGATGAAGTGTTAACAAAAATACTGTTTAATTAAAAATCGTCATAGCTTCGGCATTAACACATGACAACACAATAAAGCTGGTATTCAAGAAATTTAATCAAAGTCTTCACACATGCAATGACAAAAAGGCTTTTTTTATGTTAATTACACTATCATTACAAATCTGCCCTCGTATGGGGATTTTCACATTAAAACGGTGCTAACAAGGTTATTTCATTAAAGTCTTAATGATTGATGCACCTTTTGTCAATAAACCATCCACTCCATTCCATGTTTTCCGAAGAGCTTGGGGCCTGCTCTGTGCCGATGTTAACCCATTGTTACACCCTCTCCCGTGTTTCTGTCCAATTCCGCCATCTGGTGGCACCCAGCCTCCATTACACCTCGTGCTCCCGTCATCAATTAACCACGTGCACTCCAGTCTACACTCCTGCCAACAATTACCAATCACCCTCCACAGTATTTTAGCACTGGCTCTCCACAGAGTCGGTGCTAGTTCGTAGTTTTGTTTAACCTCTTGTCGGTAACTTCGTCCCCGCCATTTAGACTTTCCTGTTCCTGTTACGGGTCCCACTCCTGTTCCTGTTCCTGCCCCTGTTCCTGTTTCTGCCCCTGCCCCTGTTCCTGTTCCTGCTCCTACTCCAATTCCTACTCCAATTCCTGTACCTGTTCCTAGTCCCTGCCTGCCTGCCTACCGTTGCCGAACCTCTGCTTTCCTGACCACCTGCCTGTTGCTTAGTCCCTGCCTGCCTGCTTGCTTTCCTCGTTGCCGAACCTCGCCAGCCTGACCACCCGCCTGCCTACGTTCCTCTGCCTGCCTGACTCCCCGCCTGCCTACTGCCTGCTTGACTACCCGCCTGCCTTGCCCTTGCCTGAGTGATAATAAATTCCAGTTTTGAACCCGCTCCCTTCTCGTCTCCGTGTCTTGCATTTGGGTCCTAGTCGTAACCTTAACACCCATGATGAGTCAAGCCTTGAAGGACAGCTTCAGAGGCTTTAACAAAGTCCGGCAGCACTTCGGCATCTCTGACGGTGGATCAACATGCTTTTAGTTACTGTTTTCTGGGCAGTTAGTCATAGCATTGTAGCAGTAGATTATGTGTTCTTGCCTTTGGCAAATGGCTCGTTTATTGCATTTCGATTTGTCTTGGGCCATTCCAGGACCACCATTGACAAATTCATAGACAATTTGTTGAGACCTGAAATTAGATTGATAATGAAGATTATAAAAAAGATTGTAGTTGTAAACAAAAAACAACTTTATATTTGCTGTTTAAAATTCTCTAAAAGTTGTTGCGTTCCCTTGTGTTTGTCCCCTATCGGCCACCGTAGCCCTTGGTTCCATCAGACAGGTGCTCTCCGTGTTAGCTCGGTTCTTACTCATTTTCTCTCTGCACTAAATCAGGTTATTCCAGCACTAGGAAACATGCTTTTTGCTGCGATTAAACAAAGTTGAATGTTCATATAATGTATATAATTGTATTATTTTACATTTAACCCTTTTATTTGAGTATGTTAAATGCTGTTTCTTAGATAATTTAACAGTTAAAACAAGGCCGAACTATGTACATTGATCTAGTTGTAAAATGCATCTCTGTATGGTCCCATTCAACCTCTCCACCAACCCATTGGTCTGGGGTACCGGGCACAGAGACACCTTCTGATCCCCATTACTTGGCACACTTTGGTGTTGATCTGAATGAATGGTGCAGAGAACGATTTAAACCCACTGTTACAATTAATTAAGTACTCATTTGAAATGACTAGTAATGTGCAAGTTCAAAGTTCAAATGTGTGCTAAAATAGCAATAGAAATACATACTTTGTTGACAAATTATTTTCCTTGATCAGTGAGGATTCTTTGTGGCACTTTAAATTGATACACAGATTTTAGTATGCACTGTGTAACCTCTGCTGTGGATTTAGATTTGATGGCATAGGCCTGCGACCATCTGGTACAGTAGTCGACCATCACACAGATGTACTGGTTTCCCTGGTCTGTCATGACCAGCTTACCAACTAGGTCCATGCCTACAAGTTCAAATGGAACTTTGGTCTGTTTGAAAATAAAGACAAAAAGACGAAACAATTACTATGTTATTCACACATGAAATATGTTGGAAACAGGGTGAATGCTCCTCCCATCTACTATAAAAAGGAACAGTGATCAAAACACACAAAAATGGAATGTTAACCTTTATTGGTTTATAATCCGTGCCAAGCTTGAGGTCATGTCGGTGATACCTATGGAAGTTAAAGGTTAAATATGAAAGCAAAAACATACCCAATTATCAACGTCGGCTGAGGCCGACCAGGCCAGTAGAACCATTGAGAAATCACGTTCCTAGTCCGAATTTGGCCGCAGTGTGCGCCAATGTCACTGGTGTGAAATTCTTCCAATAATGAGTCGGCCTCAGCCGCCCCACAGACAACTTTCACTCAATCCTCTTTGTCAGATCCCTTATGTCTGACATAAAACAATTCACCATCTGAAGATAGGATAGCAATTATTGAGAGCCCTTTAAGCCTTGTCTAATTCGGCCTACAGGCCTCTCTTACCATGAATTGCAATGGTAACATTACTAATGTAGGCTAATATGCAGTATTTTCTCAAAGGTTTATGCATTATTGTTAAATGATGTATTTAATGGGCCGAGTGGCTGAGTGGGTGGTGAGCAGTGGCTGTCAAATATTGTGAAGCGCTGTTTGTTTGTCACTGTGGTCTGTGGATAAACGACTATGAGCAGAAGATAATTGGCAAAAATAAAAGCTGGATCAGAATGACATTCAAATAAGAAAGTGAATAACAAAATATTTGTTTAGCGTTTTGTCCACTGTTGGACCACTTGGACTCTCTAATATAACAACCCATTTTGTGGCGCCATTTTTAGATGTCATCGTATTTTGATCAAATGCTGCACTTCACGAGCGATGGGAATCTTTTAAATTCTCTCATGGGAGAATGGAGTTAGCTTGCTTCATTCGAGGCTAGACACTGTTTTGATTTGACCAACTTTAGTGATTGTGAATCTGTGGATAGCAACCGAAACATTTGTTTGGTCGCACACCATTTTGATCTTGATTTCTGTTGCTCGGCAGCTGCTTCTACAGTCTGAGTTTGAAAGAAACAGACGACCAAGAGAGACAATATACAGCGTCACTCCGTTTGTAGGCTCACAAACCAAACGTTAGATCAACATCTTAAGTGTGATGGAAGTCCAAATCTGGGTGAACAGGGCCACTCTTTCTTTCTCTTCATACTTTTTTTCGACCAATCATGTGGTTGGAGGCAGGGATCTGCAAGTGCATAATTGTTTGCAAACACAAACTTGGCAATTAAAAGGTTTCACATCAACACCGTGTAGACGGGCCACTGTAGAAATACACTTATTATAAAATCCCCTTCTGAAAGCCAAATCCACTCGCGCAAATTGGTTTTCTTTTGGCAGGATATCTCAGTAACTAAACGTTATACGTAACTCCGAATCGGAGACAACTCTGTTTGCAACCATGTACGACAACGTTGTAGATAGGAGAAAGAGAGAAAAACAAACAGAAAGCATGGCAGCCACGTACACCATCTGCTGTGTGGACACAAACCTACAGGCGCGCGTGCGTGCTCGCACACGCACACACACACACACACACACACACACACACACACACACACACACACACACACACACACACAAAATCACAACACTCGCAAGGAAAGTGATGTCATTTTTTAAATCCATTCATCCATGTCCATGTAATCGATGTGCCAAACTTGTTCCCTAATTTACATGACTTATGTTTGCACCCTCTGTTAGCCATTCTAATTTCTGTACTGGAAAAACAACGTTTATACCAGCAAATTCATTTTTACATTTTCTATTCTCCATATTTATAGTCCATTTGTTCATCATCTATATCATAAACAATAATACGATCAAGCCTCTGCTATTGTAATTGGTTGATTTCATGGGATATACAATGGGAGCCACATACACAAATGTGTTGGGTCGTCCTTAGTAAAATAATGATCGTGCCTGTTTGATTGCCTGTGAGCAATCATCCTTTCCCTTCTTTATTTTATTTTTCGCTACCATTTATGAAAGGTTTCAATGGCAGCAGTATCTCTCTCTCTCTCTCTCTCTCTCTCTCTCTCTCTCTCTCTCTCTCTCTCTCTCTCTCTCTCTCTCTCTCAAAGGGTTTTATTGGCATGGAGAACTTACATTAACATTGCCAAAGCACAAAATGTGCTTTGTTTTTCATAGCATAAACAAAATAAAAGTTTCAATACAAATCTCTCCCTCTTTGTCTCTATGTGAACACCACCATTGTGTTTGTCTCGCAATGCCTCCTCTTCATCACCACCGTCTTCAGCTCCAGCGTCCGCACCCTCCATCCTCCTCCTCATCCCTGAGTGTCAGGTGAGCCCAGACGCATGAGCCACACTTGAAACAAGTTAGCTAATTCAACTGTTTGAAAAAGCTACTTTTGTATTCCACAAAACTTTGGAAACACACGCTCTCTCTCACACACACACACACACACACACACACACACACACACACACACACACACACACAGAAAGAAAGAAATTCTCATCTAATTTGACAATGATATGCCTTCTTTGCATAAGAAAGAAAAAAAAGCGCAGCAATGGCAAACAATTGATGGAATGTGTTATTTTCTCAGACGGATTTCTGGTTCATTATATGTGTGGAATAGAAGTCTTAGCCAGAGAGGAACGGTTTCTGCAGTAATGACATATAGAGGGAGGAGGCTCTTTCATAAGCCTTTGTGCTTTCTTAACAACTCAAGCAGCAAAGGGAGTAATGGATGGCTTCTCTGTGAATGTGTATGTGTGTGCATGTCTCTGTGTTCTTGTGTGAAGGAGAGAGTTTGTCTGAGTTTGCGTGTATATTTATTTCCCAAATGGATCATGTTTCCGAGTGCCGAGAAAGAGTTGTGTGAGTGGGCGCCTGCATGTGTTTGTCTTTCTTTATGAGTGTGTGTGTGTTCTCACTGTCACAATCTGGTAAGTGTATGTGTTGTCATTTGACCAGATTAGCCTGTATTTTATCCATCTCAAATTGAGGAACGAGCGCGGTAGTGTCAAAGTAACAATTCATTTAAAGTGTTTTCTTTCGGTAATGGATGCCTTCGGTGTGAACGGTGCTGATTATGCATACAGTGGCTGAATGTGTTTTAGGAACCTTCCTCCATTGCCACATAACGTCTATAGACCACTTGTGTTCATCCAAATGAAAGTTAATTGGCCTAGTATGAAGACCTGGTCTGTGCTCTCTCTCTTTCTCTCCCTTTCTGTCTGTCTGTCAGTGCCTGTGTGTGTCCTCCCTTTCCTTCCCAAAGGTGAACACAGCTGCATGCCTGGTGGGCTGGGGTGCCAGCCTTGTCCCAATTCTGTCCCACTACCCTATTCTGTCAGTGGCTCAATTTGGCCCTCCCTGTCTTATTCTTCCTTTGTTCCATTCGGCACACATATGCTGGTCAAAGTTTCTGGTTGCAGCCTTTTGTCCAGTCTTGCCCTAATCTCTGTCCTTATTGCCATTTGCCCTATTTTAACTGTATCCCTGAAGGCCAAATGCCTGGGGGTTGTTTTTCCTTTGGGGGTAGGAAAACAATGACTTGCATTCCTGAGCATGTTCTCAAGGTGTCACTGCTTGTTGAGACTTCTAGCTCAGAATGTAAATATAATTAAAAAAGAGAAGCAAATGGGTCTCTGTTTAATTAAATGGAGAACGAGTGATTTCTTTAAGTTCTTTAGATATGTTATGTTATGTGCGCTTGCGCAGCTTCACGATGTCGTTAAGTTGTTTAGATATGTTACGTTATGTGCGCATGCGCAGCTTCACGACAAAAATTACGGCACCTGGTAATCATTCCACGGCAAACAAGCATCCGGAGCACAGCCCGTTGGTATGGAACTACTTACACAGTCAACACAGTCAATTATTAATGTTTGGGTCACTTGTATATTTAAGTACTGAACGTTTGCCTCACTGTGTCGGTGGAAGTTAGCCGAGAGCAACTTGTAGCTCGCTGGGTGCGAGCCACACCTAGCGAGTGTCTTGTGCTAATTGTTCAAAGCACTCGGCTGGTTTCTGGTGGCGGTGGTAACGATGTTGCAGGCTTGTTTGGTTTCGTTATTGACATTATTGTTATATTATATATTTGAATAATATATTGTCATTTGTTTGTTGTATTTCAGGTTTATGACCTGTGGTCATTTGATTTAAAATAAAATTAAAGACGAAACACGAGTTATGACATTGCGTGCTTCCTGGTGAGCCTTTTCGGAGGGCTGAATAACGAAAATGCAGATATCTGCAAGTCTAGCCTTTTTAGACTAAACATGGCGTAGTCATCATTACTTTTCTGGCTCTTGCATCTATGTCTTTGGTTTCTTTGCTCGTTAGAGTGCAGATGCGGTGGTCATTCTTCTTTTACAATGCAGTGGTCAAGGATTATTTTGGTGAAAACTGATTATTGCAACACTAGCATAAAATGTTATCAATTTAAATACGTAGAAAGATATGGACCTAACCATCTTCCATTGGTAAAAAAAGATGTGGAAAAATGTGTTCCAGCACGTTGTTTACTGTAAGAACCCAATAGGTTATAAAGCTCTCTCTCTCTCTTTGCTTACTCAAGCTAGTTTGCTACACTCCTATCAGGGTTTGAAAGCCTTTCCCAGGCGTCTCCCTATCCAACCTCGGGCAGTCGCAATAACATCCCACCAACTGTCTGAAGGCCTGGCTCCACGGGGGGGCGGCCTGGGAAGTCTAGGTTGGGGTTTCTGCTTTTACAGAGGTGCGATCCTTGTTTTACTTTGGCAAATTAAAATATAGTTAGGGCCAGATGTGGCCGAAGGTGGTAGAGGGTCTTTGTGTTTTCACAGGGGGCCTCTCTGTGTAACATCCCTGTAGCGTTTCGTCAGGCCTACAAAGTCTCCGTGAACACCGGGACGTTGCGTCGTGTACCGCCTGTACAAACAAGTTACACACAGCCAGCCCTACAAGCTTTAGCTCGTCTTTTTCCTCTACATTTACAGACATCCAAAAATCCAACCCGGGCCACGAGGCAAACATACACCCCCATATAAACGGCACACAGTCCTGCGTATATGGCGGACCAGCTGGCCAGATTTGGCAAGGCGCTGCTCCGTCGGCGGGCCTTGGACTGCAACGGAGAGGAGACCCGCTTTGCCCGCTGCCTGTCCACCCTGGACCTGATCGCCCTCGGCGTGGGCTCCACCCTCGGCGCGGGCGTCTACGTGCTCGCCGGCGAGGTTGCCCGGGAGAAAGCGGGCCCGGCCATCGTCCTGTGCTTCCTCATCGCCGCCCTCTCCTCCATGCTGGCCGGACTGTGCTACGCCGAGTTTGGCGCCCGCGTCCCCAAGACGGGCTCGGCGTACATGTACAGCTACGTGACGGTGGGGGAGATCTGGGCCTTCATCACGGGCTGGAACCTCATCCTCTCCTACGTGATCGGTGAGCTGGGGGGGGAGCCTCCGCGTTGGGTTGCAGCGTTTTGGTTGTGGGTCTGTACAGACACGTACAGAGTACGTGTGTTCATCGCCACCATCTTGTCACCTGTCGTCTGTGCAGGCACTGCCAGTGTAGCCAGGGCCTGGAGCTCCACGTTGGATAACCTGGTGGAGCAGAAGATCTCTGGGTTCTTCAAGGTGGCCATGGCTATGAAGGTTCCCGGAAACGTGCTGGCTGAGTACCCTGACCTGTTCGCCCTGATCCTCATCCTGCTGCTCACTGGTGAGCGGAGGGGCTTCGGCGCTAATCTCTTCTTTTCTCAGTTACCTGTAGTGGCCTTCTCAACATCCTGGAAAATGTTTAAAGAAAAGCTGCCCAACGGGCAACACTGTGGACTAGACTGGTTTGGTGTAGTGTGCGTTATTTGTCATGAACATTTCAAAGTTGTTCGTAGCGAGAACACGTTTTGAAAGTCTTCGCCCACACACATATTTCGTGCGAAAACGTGACGAAACTCGTGCCATGCTGTTCCTGTTATTGACATGGTGCTGTCTCTCTCTCTCTCTTTGCCTCCTCCTCCTCCTCCTCCTCCTCCTCCTCCTCCTCCTGCCAGGCCTGCTGGCGTTTGGTGTGAACGAGTCAGCGTTGGTGAACAAGATCTTCACGGGCATCAACCTGGTGGTGCTGGGCTTTGTCATCGTCTCGGGCTTCGTGAAGGGCGACACCGCCAACTGGGACCTGAAGCAGGATGACTTTGAGCGCTTCTACAACAGTAGCAACAGCACACAGCCCATCGAGTCAGTAGCCCTCTCGCCTCCCGTGCACCTTTTCGCAGAGTCCTTGTTGCGTGGTTGCACTGGTTCCTAGCCAGAAGTCCAACCTAAAGTGGTTAGGAACCAGTGTGCCTAGAGCAGGGCACCTTGCCGAGAGCAGGGCAAGGTGTGCCGAAGGTTGCTTGGAATTTCTCGGCACAATACACATTTCTCTTCTCGCACGGGTTACAGCTAGTGAAACACGTGTGGAAAGTATTTCCTGTTTGCAATATTACCTTTTAGGATTAGCTTCATGAATTAGTAATTATTCCACACAATGCAAGTTCCTCCTTCGTCTCTGTGACTTAGAGGTGGAATATTGTGGAAACCGCTCATAACATATTCTAGTAATAATGTGTTTCTGTGCATTTTTTATAATCAGTCCCTGGCACGCCTTGAATATCTGGTTTGGGTTGTGGCGTGCCGTGGCCCCAAACCGGTGGCGAACCACTGGTGTAGTGTACCCTAATGCAGTTGTATATCTATATATATAGTTGTGCAATCTATACCAGTCATGTTGTGACCGTTGTTTGGGGGAATCCCAATGAAATGTGTGCTTTATGAATTGTCAGCGTGAGAGGTTTGAAATGCATGTACGTTGAAAAACTGTGTGTGTGTGTGTGTGTGTGTTTTAACGCTGCCCTCCTGCGCCATGTTTTCCAGCGTCACGTTTTCCAGCGTCAAGAAGGACTTTGGTGTTGGCGGCTTCGCCCCCTTCGGGCTGAACGGCATTCTGTCTGGCGCTGCCACCTGCTTCTACGCCTTTGTTGGCCTTCGACTGCATCGCACAACAAGTGAGCGCCTTCCTTTTTCTGACCTGGGGAGTCAACATAGCTGGGCTACGTACTCACACAAATCTCTGGAAATGGATTTTAGATCAGCGTTAGATCAGACGCTTTTATCCAAAGACCACACACAACCACACAAACACACACACCCACACAACACACACACAACACCCACACACACACACACACACCCACACACACACCACACACACACACACACACACACACACACACAACACAGCGAGTCCAACACGCCCAGGGCGACGGCCAGCGCGTCGGGGAGCAGTCAGGGTGGGGTGTCTCGCTCTGGTACACCTCGACGCTCAGCTAGGGAGGAGCCGGGGATCGAACCAGCAACCCTTCCGGTTTCAAGTCAACCCCGCTCTACCTCCTGAGCAAGCCGACCCCCGCACATGTTCCTGTTTTTTTTTATACGACAAACTTTGACAACCCCTGCCTGCTGTCTGGCATTGCGTTCTTATTCATTGTGACCAAAGGCAGCTATCTAATCATCATGTGCTCTCCTCCCCCCCCTCCCTCCCCCAGGCGAGGAAGCCAAGAACCCCATGCGCTCCATCCCCATCGCCATCGTGGCCTCCCTGCTCATCTGTTTCTTCGCCTACTTTGGCGTGTCGGCGGCGCTCACCATGATGATGCCCTACTACCAGCTCAACACGCAGAGCCCCCTCCCCGAGGCCTTCAGCCACGTGGGCTGGGCGCCCGCCCGCTACATCGTGGCCGTGGAGATCAACGCGATCAGTACACCACACACACCACACACACACACACACACACACACCTCGACTCTCAGCTAGGAAGGAGTGGGGGGGGAGGGGGGGGGGGGGGGGGGGGGGGGGGGGGGGGGACCGAATAGCAGACAAAGATATACGCGCATTTACGGTCGGTGCTCAATTCGTCCGTTGTCGCTGACGCCAGTTGTTTGTTGGAATGATGAATGATACAGCACCCCCCCCCCCCCCCCCCCCCCTCCCTCCTTGCTTCGTACTCAATGCTGTCACTATTGACTATATGGTCACCTTTTGAGGTTGTTCGGTCATAGCGGGTTAATATTCCTGACACGGCCGTTGCAATGACCAAGGCGCTGACATTACAATGCCTGGTTGCTGTACTGCTCGTAGAAATGTGTTACAATGCCATGTATCCCAAAACGGGACAAAAAGTGACTAATAAAGCCTTTCCCCCACCCCCACCCCAAGTCTCTTGGGCTCCATGTTCCCCATGCCTAGGGTCATCTACGCCATGGCTGAGGACGGCCTCCTCTTCAGGGGCCTCTCCAAGATCAATGGGCGCACCAAGACCCCCCTGCTGGCCACCATCGTGTCGGGCATCGTGGCTGGTACGCCGCCACACACACCGCTGAGTTTGGCTTGATAGTATTTAGTATTATAGTATTTGATCTGGGGCTTAGTGTGTGGTTATTCCTGTTGCTCTTCATTTGGCTTACAGACGCCCTTTCAATCCTATTTTCTCCATCCTTATCATGAGGACGTTCTGGATCTAGACGTTTAGTTGCTGCTTATAGAGATCAGGGCTCTAGACGGGGACCAAAAAGGTCAGTTTTTTCCTTGGTAAAGAAGATAGAACAGCAGATATATTAGGGTTCTCCCCAAACACTTGTTCTAGGGAGATTTTGAGCGTCGCTGGTGCGAGCGCTGCCATTGGAACCACGACCTACGCAAGTTCAAGCTAACACACCCGGCTAAAAAGGTGGTGTGAATAAAAATGAATGAGCTAAAAGGAATGTCCACAGATAGATGGTACGCGCTGGACTCCCATCCTTCCCAGGTACCAGCCGGGCAGCCTGAGCTCGTCGGCCCAGGGCTCCTCCAGCCATATGGAGATGGTGGTGGAGGTGGTGGGCGGGGAGACGGTGGCGGTGAGCCGGAGCGGCGACGAGGACAGCGTGGAGGTGGAGGACGCGCCCCTGCAGGAGGGCTTCTCCTTCAAGCTGCTCTTCTTGCCCAGCCACAAGAGCCCCACCCTCGCCTCGGGCACTATCGTCTACATCACCACCACCGTTATCTGTAAGTGTCCCAGCGAGGAGGGAGTCTTGGCGGGCTGGCCTAGGCCAGGCCTCGCTTGTTAAGAGAGATGTTGCGTCTCAGTGAGACCAGCCTGGTGAGATAAGCCCTCTCTCTTTGAATGTGGGGGCTCTTGTGGCGGTGCCTGTTGTTCCTGTTGTGTTGCGCGGGGCAGACGGGCGCAGCCTGCCCAGGCCCCTCTGCGCTTGGCGGGCACAGCGGGGGCTCCGTAACATGCATGGTCCTCGCACAAACGGCCCAAAAAAAGCTCAAGGTCACTCCTACATGGATCTCATAGCAATGAAAATGGAATGGGGAGCAGTAGGAATGGGGGCACGGTAGGAACGGGAGCGGTAGGAATGGGGCCACGGTAGGAATGGGAGCACGGTAGGATGGGGGGCATGGTAGGAACGGGGGCATGGTAGGAATGGGGGCACGGAAGGAACGGTGGCACGGAAGGAACGGTGGCACGGTAGGAATGGGAGCACGGTAGGAATGGGGCACGGTAGGAACGGGGCACGGTAGGAACGGGAGTACGGTGGGAACGGGGGCACGGTAGGAACGGGAAACGGTAGGAATGGGGGCACGGTAGGATTGGGGGCATGGTAGGAATGGGAATGGTAGGAATGGGAGCACGGTGGGAATGGGAGCACGGTAGGAATGGGGGCACGGTAGGAATGGGGGGCACGGTAGGAACGGGGGCACGGTGGGAATGGGAATGGTAGGAACGGGGGCACGGTGGGAATGGGAACGGTAGGAACGGGGGCACGGTGGGGATGGGAACGGGGGAACGGTAGGAACGGGGGCACGGTGGGAACGGGGGCACGGTGGGAAACGGGGGCACGGTAGGAACGGGGGCACGGTGGGGATGGGAAGGGCACCAGGTTAACGCTTGTTCCCCGTGTGGCAGCGGTGTTCATCACCATACTGTGCGCGGTGCTGGCCACCCACCTCGCCGAGCTCATGGCGGCGGACCCTGCCGTGGTGGCGGTGTGCGTCGTGACTGACGCTGCTCTGCGCCGTCTGCGTCTTCATCATCTGGCGACAGCCCGAGAGCAAAGAAGCGCTGACCTTTAAGGTAAACCACCCACCCCCGACGAAGCTCCCAGCGCATGAAGGCATTTGAGCGGCAGTAATGAGCCGTGTCGTTGGTGTGCGGCTCCCCCCCAGGTCCCTCTGCTGCCCTGGCTGCCTATCTTCAGCGTGTTTGTCAACATCTACCTGATGATGCAGCTGGACATCAGCACCTGGTGCCGCTTCGCCGTCTGGATGGCCCTCGGTAAGAGTCGCCCACTGCAAACTCCTTCTTTATAAAGAAGTATCGGAGGTCCTTAGGTAGTGATATTTCGAGGAAATGTGTCGCCATAGTCTCGTAGTATGCTAGTTGACGGCAGGAAGTAAAGAAACGGGAACTGACTAAATCCGACATGGGCCTTTGCTTGTGGGCACACACTTAAAAGCAGAACGCCACACACTGGCCGTTGACCGGCACTCTGCAGGGTGCCGGTCCACGGTGCCGGTCCACTCTGCCACTACATCTGTCTTCTGCCTCCGCCTCGTAGGTTTCGCCATCTACTTCTCTACGGCATCTGGAACAGCAGTGAGGCCCGCAGTTCTCCGCAAATACGAGCCGGCCCTAGCAGGCCAAGGGCCCCATCTACCGGGCGCCCCCAACGACAGCGACACAGAGGGGGGCAGCTCCCTCTAAGTCAGGGCCAGGGGGTGGGGGCGGGTGGGGTGGGGGGGCATTAAGAAGTAAGAAGTCACGACGGATGCCACTGTTTGCACCCCGGATGTGAAAAGGAGGAGGCGAGGGCGTGGCGAGGTGGTGCATGTGCTGACTTTGAACTTTGTCTGCGGCCCGCGTGGTTGAACTCTTACCAGCAGACCTACAACCAGCCTGTAACAAAGTGCCGCCACGCTCCTGCAGCGTTCTGCGGTCTCTCTCTCTCTCCTTTAAACTGAGGCTGAAGAATGACTTGTCTGTCATTCCTAAAAGGTTTAGTATCTTGTAAATATGTTTGTCATGTAAAAAGATGGGGTGTATTTTTTATTAGAATAAAACTGCTCCTTACAATCCTAAGGCTTGTGGTGTGTGTCTGCTCTTTGCTGTATGAATGGAGAATGCAAGATGTGTCCCAGCTATACCATTCATGTTTCCATATAGATTATTTTCCATTTTGAATATATTTTTGATCCGGTCCATAAAATGTCATAAATGCAAATGCCCGTGATGTTTTAGATTTGCTTGATTTGACAAGTGGCCAATAAAACCTAAAATAGGATTCACTGTAAGTCACGCATGTTTAGTCGTTGTGAGTTAAAATACCAACGCTATTTATCAGGCAGTTCAACTAGTGTTGTGTCGAGTTGTATATGACTCAACACCGACGGCTACGCCTCGGAGAAAATAGCCAAACCAGTTTCATTCTTGCCACACCTCTTGAATGATAAGCTCTGGCCTGATCCTAGAGCTGCCTTGTGAAGACTTTTACCTCTGGAACTGTTACTCACTGTCACAAGGGCAGACAACTTCCTCACCACTCTTACCTGGGGTTGTATTTAGGTCTTCTAGGACAGTGATCCCTAACCACGGCCCGGTACCGGTCCGTGAGGCATTTGCTACCGGGCCGCACAGAAAGAATAAATAATTTATATAATTTCCGTTGTATTGATTATTAGAGTCTGAAAGGTGTTTTATTTTTAAAAGAAACTACCGGATTTTCTCCGATGTAACATTCGCCTGCGCCTCTTGACACGTCAAGACGCTTGTTACTCAAAAAAATTGCTTGTTACCGCAAACTAGCGAAAATGAGTATAAAACAAACGTCTTTGGAGAGCTTCTTTGCAAAGGGGAAAAGGCCAACTAAGGAGCCAGAAGAGGAGCCTACGACCTCCAAGAAAAAGAAAGCTTATTTTAACAGACAATACCAGGAGTCATACTTAAAATACGGGTTTATCGCAACAGGTGGCTCTCATGCACCAAGTCCGCTCTGCAGAATATGTGGCGACAAGCTAGCAAACGAGGCAACTGATTCAGCGTTATGGTGAGTTGTATTTTTTACGCACTTAACATTTGTTTTTATTTTTGCTGTATTTATCTGCCACACCTTGAAGGCCGGTCCGTGAAAATAATGCCTACATTAAACCGGTCCGTGGGACAAAAAAGGTTGGGGACCACTGTTCTAAGAGAATCACACGTAGTACACTCACCATCTGTTCACTGTGTATTCACTAGGATCAACACATCAGATCAATTAGCCTATACAGTCAGGACGGAATCTTTAATGCATTTACTGATCAACTATTATTACTTCATTTTCAACTAAAGTCAGCAACAATGTACACATCTAGGATCTTACGCCTGTCAGTTCATAATCTCCCACCTGTAGCCCTCGAAACACACCAGAAGAGCATACTACCATAATTAAATTACCACAATCATGGACCCATGCATTTAGCTAAATGATCAAAACTGTGGTGGAAATTATTTGAACTGTATTGACGTTTCTCAGAATAAACCCGGTGTTTATTAAGGGTAAAAAAAATACCCTAGACCCTAGCCACAGTCCATCTTCATTAGGAAGACCCTAGCTACGGTCTATCTTCATTAGGAAGACCCTAGCCACAGTCCATCTTCATTAGGAAGACCCTAGCTACGGTCCATCTTCACCTGGAAGACCCTAACCAAGGTCCATCTTCACCAGGAAGACCCTAGCCACGGTCCCATCTTCACCTGGAAGACCTTAGCTACGGTCCATCTTCACCTGGAAGACCTTAGCCACGGTCCATCTTCACCTGGAAGACCTTAGCTACGGTCCATCTTCACCTGGAAGACCCTAGCCACGGTCCATCTTCACCTGGAAGACCTTAGCCACGGTCCATCTTCACCTGGAAGATGGACCATGCAGGGTGTGGTTGTGTTGTGGTTATCAAATCTCCCAAAAAGTAACAATTCAGGGGAATATTGCCAACACCAGGGCAACGGGCCAGGGTACTCTCTCTCTCTCTCTGTCCCCCCTCTCTCTCTGTATTCTCTCTCAGTCCCCCCTCTCTCTCTGTCCCCTCTCTCTCATGCCCCCTGTCTCTCAGTCCCCCCTCTCTCATGCCCCCTCTCTCTGTATTCTCTCTCAGTCCCCCCTCTCTCCCCTACCCCCCTCTCTCCCCTAACCCCCCTCTACCCTAACCGTAAACTCCACCTTAATCCTAACCTCGCCCCGCACCCTCACCTCCCCCCTACCCTAATTTACCCTCTCCCCCCTCCCCTAACTTCCCCCCTCCCATCTACCCGTACGTTAACCTCCCCCTACCCTAATCAGATGTAAAACTTATAAAGCTGAAGAGAACTCTTCTATTAAACCTTCATTACCCTTTATAATTAGGCTTCTATAGTTATAGGAACCAACGAATAATAAAGAATAAAGCTGTTGAGAACTCTTCTATTAAACCTTCATTACCCTTTATAATTAGGCTTCTATAGTTATAGGAACCAACGAATGATAAAGAATAAAGCTGTTGAGAACTCTTGTATTAAACCTTCATTATCCTTTATAATTAGGCTTATATAGTGATATATTATATAGATATATGAAACGCACCACACACCGTGGCCTTATCCTACAAGTGTCCGAGAAGCTTCATGAACCTTCTCGGACCCCAACAAGAACCGCTCCCCAGATGGAGCTGACGTTGTGACGGAACGGGGCCTCCGAAAGGGCCCGTAGACATCCCGGAAAGAACCGGACCGGAGTTCAGAGCAGCGTGGAACGGGTTTCTTTCTGCATTATGTGATTATTCTAGTAACGTTGACTAAAGACCATAGGTTACTAAGTTTAAGATCATAGAAGACATACTAAGACGGAATAAGATAAGTGTTTATATTGGTAATGATAAGAATTGTAGGTAATATAATTACCCTATAATTACCCTTCAAACAAAAAAACGCACAATAACACATTAAATCTTTACAAAATAAGGAAATAAGGAAAATACAGCCACAATAATTGTCTCTGGCCTCCATTTTTAATTCACAAACAGACTTGAGTAAAAGCAAACAGTTTGTTACATTAAAAAATGTAAAAGATTATTGAAGTAAATGAAAGAGAAAATATAACTTATTCGTGTAATTATGTGTGTGTACTATGTGTGTGTGTACTGTGTGTGAACTATGTGCGTGTGCTATGTGTGTGCGTACTTTGTGCGTGTGCTATGTGTGTGTACTATGTGTGTTTGTGTGTGTACTATGTGTGTTTGTGTACTGTGTGTGTGTGTGTGTGTGTGTGTGTGTGTGTGTGTGTGTGAAAAAAAAGAAACACGCACGCAGCGTTTCTTTTTTTCTACAACCGACACAGAGACACTGAGTCACCACCCCATAACATAAACCCAGGGAGGAGGTCCTCCTGGGTGAAGGTGGACTGGAAGGTGTGGATGTGCGTCAGTGTGTCTGAGGACCCTCCTACATCTGGGGACACTCTGTAGAAGGACACAGTGCCAGCAGGCTGGTCCAGATACACTCCTACTCTGTTAGAGCCAGCGGGGGGGAGACGTATGTCTGTTCTACTACCGTTGTACCAGGCATAGTAACCACCATCATTACAATAAAGACTCCAGGACTTGTTGTTCCATCCAGGCCAGCTGTCAACACCCCCTCCTCTCCTTGTGATTCCTCTGTATGTCACTCCTATCTCAACAAGTCCTTCCCTCTCTACCTCCCAGTAACAGCGGCCAGTCAGACCCTCTCTACACAACACCTGGGGATAGGAGTCAAATCTCCCTTGGTGATCAGGATACGACTGCTCCTCTCTAACAAGCGTCACCTTTCTGTTGTCCTCAGACAGAGAGAGTTGTCTATAGGCTGTGTTTGGGTCCAGTGTGAGTTCACAGGCATCTGATGGGAGAACAAGACATGATTAGCTGCTGAACCATTCTTCATCATCATCACCACTAGTACAGTTCAGCTATTTAACTTTTATATTTAATATAATATTTTGTGTTAGTTAATTTGACAGCTCTAAATCAAACTAAACAGACACTTACACTTCTTTAGAGCTGATCTCAGGTCAGGCACCTTCTTCATCTCCATGTTCAGTGTCTTCTTCAGCTGAATCAGGGATCTCCTCAAGGTCCCTACATATGACTGAGGACGGACCTCCACCGTTGTCCAGTCCCTGGTGGGTGGAGGATTCTTAAGGGATCTGAAGGTCTGGAGGAAGTGGAGGTGGTCTTCAGTGTGTGAGAGCTGCTTCACCTCTGAGCTTCTATTGGTCGGATCCTGCTCCAGCTCTTTGATGAGGCCTTCAGCTTCTTTTTCTGTGGATTTCAGTTTCTCTTTAACCGTTTGGTTGAGATCATCCTGGCACTTTTCAATCGAGTTTACGCCATATTGGAGAGGTCAAGACTGACCTGTGAACAAATGCAAGTAAACGGGGAGCTGCTGTGTTTCTGGATTCTATGCACTATCATGTTTACATTTGCTATCCGATTTCAATGAGTCGTTTTTAATCAAGGGATGATGATTTACGTGGAGGAAACTCATATTTTACATAAAATATATATGATTTAATATGAATATAATAACGACTCATTTAAATCAGTTGAGAAATATAAACCTTATAGTGCTGTTTACCCCTGTTCTCTTGTATTTGTTTACAGGCCAGTCTTGACCTCTCCAATATGGCGGCGACGTTGACACAGCGCAGCAACGGGTCAAACCAGCCAAGTGTCTTAGTAAATATGTCTCTGCTCTCTTCTCAATAGAGAGAAGTCAATACGATTTATAGACATTATATTTGTCTGTAAACTAAGATATATATTTATTAAGAGATGTAGGCCTAAATAAGCACACTGAAAACCAATACATTCTCAGCGTTTCTGAAAATAACTGGACACAATGTGCTCTGTATTCCGTGAAGGCACACATGAATAAGTATTCTAAGGTTTGACTGAACCTCCACAATAAAAGCCCATAACACAACCAAACAGACCTCTCTACAGTAAAAACTGATACACCCCATCTAGTTGTTAAAACTCATCCGTTCAGTACAAAACAGTGAATGTTTGAATACAAATAGTTGAGTTCTGTCCGGTTCCTGGACCAGAGGTCCCATCTAAAAACGCCCTCAACATGGTGAAACTAGTTATGGTTGTTCTGACCCATATCTGGCAAAAATCGGAAGGTTGCTAGTTCGAGCCCCGACCTCAACCCTAACTATGCCGAGGTGTCCTTGAGCAAGACACTTAACCCCAACCGCTCCCCGGGCGCTGTGATTGGCTGCCCACTGCTCCCTTGAGGGATGGGTTAAATGTGTATAGAGCACTGTTTTTTTTATGTGACAATAAAAAAATAAAGAAATAATTTAAAATTTAAATAAAATAAAAACTAAAATCCCACATGGGAGAAATTCACTTGTTAGAGCATGCAGCTCACAAGTCAAAAGTAGAGCAAAAGAGAGATTAAGTGATAAATACAAATTAAAATTAAAATACAAATTAAAATAAAGAATACAATAAAGATAAAAACGATGTACACTGAATACACTTTTCACATTGCACAGGATACTTGCTCAGTATATATATAAATACACAGGATACTTGCTCAGTATAAATATAATTACACAGGATTCTTGCTCAGTATAACACAAACACACACACACACACACACACACTGCAGGAGCAAAAGGAGGAGGAAATGTGACAAGTGAGAGAAGCTTGGGTTGTAAACGAGGGGGCGTTACCGCCTCTCAAACCGCTCCTCCTGTAAACCTACGTCTCTGTAGTGGGACTGTAGGAAGAGGAAGAAAAGGAAGGAGGGGCCGTGTTAGATGACACCCTTTGGCAGTTTTCTGACACCGCATCGGTAGATGATCAGCCGTTGTATTCCCTGCAAGAAGTAAATCTGTTCCTGGATGTCCCCGACTTCTTTACAATATAAGAATTCATGAGCTCTAATCAAGGTTAGAAAGAAGGTTGATTATGGACAACTTAGTCAACAGAAAAGGTTCCTTTTGAAAACAACATGGCAGTAATGAGGAGAGAAGAGAGGAAAAGGGGCTTTACGTTCACCAGTAGAACATGGGTGAAGCTCTACGGCTGGTTTTCTCTAAATGCGCTTCTGTCTTCATTCTGCTCCTTTTCCTCTGCCTTTTAACGGAGAGCTTAAGAATAGCAACTTGAACCTTAAACCGATGAAGACTGGCTCTTCCTCAACTCAATGGTGGCTTGGTGTAACGTGACCCTCTCCGTTTCCGTCCAATTCCGCCATCTAGTGGCACCCAGCCGCCATTACACCTCGTGCTCCCGTCATCAATTAGCCACCACGTGCACTCCCTCTGTTTACCCACACCTGCAGCTCATCAGCCAATCACCCACCACAGTATTTAAGCACTGGCTCCCCACAGAGCCAGTGCTTGTTCGTAATGTTGTATTACCTCTCATGGTAACTACGTCCCTGCCACTTCTTGTTTCGGGTCCCAGTCCCGTTCTTGTTCCCGTTACGGGTTCCGCTCCCGTTCATGTTTCCGCTCTCGTTCCTGTTCCTGTCCCGCTCCTGTTCCTCGTTCCTGCCTGCCTGCCTTCCTTGTTTCCTGAACCTCGCCTGCCCGACCACCCGCCTGCCTACGTCCTTCTGCCTGCCTGACTCCCCGCCTGCCAACTGCCTACTGGACTACTCGCCTGCCTTGCCCTTGCCTGTACCGTTGGACAATAAATCCCTTTTTGTACCCGCACCCTGTTGGTTTCCTTGTCTTGCGTTTGGGTCCTAATCTCGTATTCTTAACAGTACGAACAAGCCAAGATGGACCCAGCAGACAGGAGACCCTCGACATGGATGCGGGGAATATTGGCTATCCTCGGGGATAATGGGCGCAACCTCCGCTCGTCCTCGGTTTCCCTCTCGGCGCCAGCCCCGGCTGCAACCGCAGCACCATTTACTTCCATTCAGGAGAATGTGAAGTACATCGAGGGGCTTTTGGCGGCTCACGACGAGCGCGACCGCCGCTCGCCCTTGGCTTCCCTCGCTCTCTTCCCCGCTTCTCCGCCGCCTTCTTCACCTCGGTCTTTTTTCCTCCCGGCGCCAACCCCCGCTGCAACTGCAGTCTCGTGGCCACCAGCTCCGCTGCAACTGTGGTTACCTGTTCCCAAGCCCCAGCGAACTCCTGGCCGCAAGCGCCGGCTACCAGTTCAGCTGGACTCCCCCGGGAAAAGGCCCAAGCCCCAGCTGTATCCTGGCCCTGAGCCCCAGCGCCAGCAGCAGCTTCCTCCTGAGCCCCAGCGCCAGCCCCAGTTGCCTCCCAGTCTCAAGCCCCAGCAACAGCTGCCTCCTGGCCCTGAGCCCCAGCGCCAGCAGCAGTTGCCTCCTAGTCCCAAGCCCCAGCTGTATCCTGGCCCTGAGCTCCAGCGCCAGCAGCAGCTTCCTCCTGGCCCTGAGCTCCAGCGCCAGTTGTCTCCTAGTCCCAAGCCCCAGCTGTATCCTGGCCCTGAGCTCCAGCGCCAGCAGCAGCTTCCTCCTGGCCCTGAGCTCCAGCGCCAGTTGTCTCCCAGTCCCAAGCTCCAGCTGTATCCTGGTCCTGAGCTCCAGCGCCAGCAGCAGCTTCCTCCTGGCCCTGAGCTTCAGCGCCAGTTGTCTCTCAGTCCCAAGCTCCAACTGTATCCTGGTCCTGAGCTCCAGCGCCAGCAGCAGCTTCCTCCTGGCCCTGAGCTCCAGCGCCAGTTGTCTCCTGGTCCCCAGTCCAAGCCCCAGTTGTCTCCTGGTCCCCAGTCCAAGCCCCAGTTGTCTCCTGGTCCCCAGTCCAAGCCCCAGTTGTCTCCTGGTCCCCAGTCCAAGCCCCAGTTGTCTCCTGGTCCCCAGTCCAAGCCCCAGTTGTCTCCTGGTCCCCAGTCCAAGCCCCAGTTGTCTCCTGGTCCCCAGTCCAAGCCCCAGTTGTCTCTTGGCCCTGAGCTCCAGCGCCTGCAGCAGCTGCCTTTTAGTCCCAAGCCCCAGTGTCCTCCTAGTCCCAAGCCCCAGCCTCTTCCTGAGTCCCAGCAGCAGTTGCCCCCTGGACCCCTCCCTAGCCCGCGTTTCCCACCGCCAGCACCCTCCCCCGTCGTGCGTACGCCTGGAGGCGTCCGTAGAGGGGGGGGTACTGTAACGTGACCCTCTCCGTTTCCGTCCAATTCCGCCATCTAGTGGCACCCAGCCGCCATTACACCTCGTGCTCCCGTCATCAATTAGCCACCACGTGCACTCCCTCTGTTTACCCACACCTGCAGCTCATCAGCCAATCACCCACCACAGTATTTAAGCACTGGCTCCCCACAGAGCCAGTGCTTGTTCGTAATGTTGTATTACCTCTCATGGTAACTACGTCCCTGCCACTTCTTGTTTCGGGTCCCAGTCCCGTTCTTGTTCCCGTTACGGGTTCCGCTCCCGTTCATGTTTCCGCTCTCGTTCCTGTTCCTGTCCCGCTCCTGTTCCTCGTTCCTGCCTGCCTGCCTTCCTTGTTTCCTGAACCTCGCCTGCCCGACCACCCGCCTGCCTACGTCCTTCTGCCTGCCTGACTCCCCGCCTGCCAACTGCCTACTGGACTACTCGCCTGCCTTGCCCTTGCCTGTACCGTTGGACAATAAATCCCTTTTTGTACCCGCACCCTGTTGGTTTCCTTGTCTTGCGTTTGGGTCCTAATCTCGTATTCTTAACACTTGGGGGACCATGAGCTCAATCCTCTGGAGACATTTCCTCCAGTATGTCACACCACACA
The DNA here is from genome assembly GCA_026745465.1 of Lota lota. Classification (NCBI taxonomy): domain Eukaryota; kingdom Metazoa; phylum Chordata; class Actinopteri; order Gadiformes; family Lotidae; genus Lota; species Lota lota. Next base: position 56,813 of record JACYXH010000830.1, read on the forward strand.
CACAACAGTGGAGTCTCCATTCACCTCTTCATCAGTGTGTGGAGGGAGGATATTACTACACACACAACAGTGGAGTCTCCATTCACCTCTTCATCAGTAAGGAGGGAGGATATTACTACACACACAACAGTGGAGTCTCCATTCACCTCTTCATCAGTGTGTGGAGGGAGGATATTACCACACACACAACAGTGGAGTCTCCATTCACCTCTTCATCAGTATGGAGGGAGGATATTACTACACACACAACAGTGGAGTCTCCATTCACCTCTTCATCAGTGTGTGGAGGGAGGATATTACCACACACACAACAGTGGAGTCTCCATTCACCTCTTCATCGGTGTGTGGAGGGAGGATATTACCACACACACAACAGTGGAGGCTCCATTCACCTCTTCATCAGTGTGTGGAGGGAGGATATTACCACACACACAACAGTGGAGTCTCCATTCACCTCTTCATCAGTGTGTGGAGGGAGGATATTAGCACACACACAACAGTGGAGGCTCCATTCACCTCTTCATCGGTGTGTGGAGGGAGGATATTATTATTCACAATTATAGTGAACAATGGAATGTATAATTGTGTTTATTAAATAACCTATATCATCTAATGGTCATGGAGATTACTATGCACTCATGTTAAATATCTGTAGCATGACCTTAGAGTAGTGTGTGGTGTAGTGTGGCGAGAGAGCTTAACTCCCAGCTGAAAGGTACTGGGTTCGATCCCCAATGTCTGCAGCCTAACTTGTAGCATCCAATAGAGCAATATGACCCCTGACCCCTACCTGCTCCTGAATCACATGTATCTGTATTTACTGTCCAACCCCTGCCTGCTCCTTAATCACATGTATCTTTATTCACTGTCTAACCCCTACCTGCTCCTTACTCACATGTATCTGTATTCACTGTCTAACCCCTACCTGCTAAATATACACAAGGCATAATGAAAGGTTCATGCAAGGTAGGTTTGTTAAACTGCATTCATCCTTTCACCACAGTGACTAAGTTAGAGAATTGGAGACACACTTGTTGTCACTACACTGCGTCTTGCGTTACAACACAATTGTAAATGGGAGTTTAGCTTTGGGAAGTGTTGATATTATAAAGAAATTGAACAGACTGACTGGTAATGGGGATGATGGTTGACATCATGTATCCTAAATATATTTACACTGTTAACAATCACAATTAATACTGTGATATTCGAATAAGTAATATTTTTATATTATTAATTAATTATGATTTACATTAGTATTGTTACTATTATTATTCGACATAATCATATATTAATCGATATACAAATTTTGACAAATAATAGTAATTTTGTATTTTATATTTAGAACATGGTATAAAATAATAATATTTGTGTTACTCTGATTTAACTCAGGTTATTTAATAAGACAACATAATAATCATGACATGATTATGATTTATGTAGGAAATGGGGGAGGTAACAGCCTATTTACGTTTCTCACACACAGTGCTCTTATTGCATCCATAATGGTAAACTACATGCATAGACCTATAAATATTAAATATTGATCAATCCTCTCCATAGCAGTCTGCGCTACAAGCCAATGTTTCCTTGCACTGCCGTACCTGAATATAGGTTTATTTTGTGTGATAGCCTACTTTAAGTTATCAAACAGGGAACAAAGCTCAACATTTACTTTTCATAAACATGGATGAATTAAATAATTCAAACTCACTTATCATAATCCCTTCATCCAGAAGCTGCCATTTGCTACACTATTTTACACTTTGGTTAAAAGGGGAATTATTTATTATTCTGAATGAATTCAGGCTATTATATAAGACATACCATAATAATTATCATATGATTATAATGATACATGTATTTCATATTCAATTTAAACTAGTTTAAACTACTATTATTACTATTGGGGGTGATTGTTTTACTATTTTACACTTGGGTTAAAAGGGGAATTATTTGTGTTATTGTTATTCTGATTTAATTCAGGTTATTATATAAGACATAAAAATAATAATCATAACATGATTATAATGATATGTATTTCAGTTTGGATTTAAACTAGAATACTATTATTACCAAACGGGGAGATTGTTTTACTATTTTACACTTGGGTTAAAAAGGGAAACTCCATTCTAATTGAATCCTCTAAGTACATATAGGATAATTAGGTGAAGTGACAGAGCATAAACTAGGTTGAGGGTTGAATTATTTCACTGTGCGATTTCTACTGGAAAATGCAGCATATTCGCGTCGTAACTGATGTAAAGTTGACGCTATTTTGTCAGTCCGAATTATTTCATCAGTCTTTCGTGCCAATTATTCGTTCCGTGCTTGATGTAAAATGACCTGGTGAAACCTACAGTAGATGGATGTGTATGGGGTGATCGCGTCGTCACTCCCAGCAGTACCTGCAACTCTGCATCATTATTAACTGGTGTACATTTTAATACAAGCTTCACTTGCAGCACCAAAAAACGTCTTGTCTTACTGGTAACTTTGCTAGTGGTTGTAAACCTGCAAAGTATCAATGCAATTGATATCCTCCGACATCAACTGTACGTCCGCTAGGTCAAAGCAAGGGGTTGCCCTCTCTCGGGTGAGTAGGGCAATGCAGCAAAGGGCTGCAACAGCTTGCTTTCACTTTATGCCATTACATGACTGTGTTTTTGACCGCTTTACAAGTCCCCATGGAGACTGGCAAAAATTGCCATGGGTGACTCTTTTCAAGTCATCCTTGCAGGGTATTGGGTTGAGTTTTCAACCAGCAAACATCATGTCTCAGTTGTACTTCACTGACTACGATGTTGCCTCTGCGAAATAGTAAGTAGCTGTGGCCCAATATAATCGTACCTTTTGAAGGTTAGGGTTCCACAAGGACGGTGTGAAACTTTGCCACATTGAATGCAATGTTTCCCTTGCAGTTCATTGTCCTTAACTTATCAAAATCATAGAACAAAGATGAATTTAAAGGTTCTGGTTTCAAATCAAAGTTTACAACATTGCAAGGAACCAGGGCAATGCACATATTATGTGGCATACAAAACATTCTTGTTTAAGTTCAGGCACTTTCTTTGTCTTGGCCAATTTTGATTTATAATTTTCAGGGATGAACAGCAGTACATGCCTGGTTAGCTCAGTCGGTAGAGCATGAGACTTTTAATCTCAGGGTCGTGGGTTCGAGCCCCACATTGGGCTTTATAGTTTTCGGACACAGTCTAAGCGTTCTGTATGTAATTGTGCAGCGTTGCATACATTGGGAGCGTCAAAGCACACCTTCACTCTTAAGGTGTTAATGTGAGTATTCCAGATGGCTATGTGGGTCTCCTTTCAAATGGTACACATAGGTGTTTCTTGAATAAACATCTTTCATGAACAAGTCTTTGGAAATATTCATAAAAGACTGAAGAAGATCAAGCCTGGCCAAATCTATGTCCAGTAAACAGGAGATCCTGTGTTGAAATGTTAGCAGTTCAGGGTGTGGTGTAACATATACACAATAGCATACCACAATAGCATTGGCATAAGATGACAATCTTGTTTCTCTTTTCACACAGCCACAGAATAGTGCAGCCTTTGTTTGCTGTTCTCTCAAGAATTCAGTGAAGCTTTACCACCAAAGTGGTGCTGTGGTGTAGTTGGTAAAGTGCCTGTCTAGTAAACAGGAGATCCTGGGTTCAAATCCCAGCAGTACCTGCAACTCTGCATCATTATTAACTGGTGTACATACATGCATGTATTCCAAATGTACATCCAGTGGTTGCTCAGGTCATTATCAACAAACGTTTCATCAAGAATTATAACCTGCATGCAAACCTCAGTCAGTTGGTCTACGTGTGTGGCTACAACCGACACTGAGGCACCACCCCTGCATAACCCAACCCCAAGATAGAGCTGTGCAGCTGGCTCCTTCATTCGCGGTGTGAGAGTCGATAGTGACCAGTGTGTTTATGTTCAGTGCTGTTGTACCGACCTGTTGGCTCAAGAGCTTTGCTTGAAATAACAACACATTCATGAATATTAACACATTATTACATGTATACAACATATAACGTATAGTTAAAATGTTAAATAAATTTTCATATTTCTTTTCTAGGAATGGCGTCCGGCTCTTCCTGGTCTTCTTATAATAATTATGTTGGGTTTTAAACTAAAACCTTTATCTGCGCTCCGTGTCCTTTGTGGTGTTGAAGAGATATCCCTGTCGTCCGTGGTGTTGCTCTACTCGACCTGTATGATCGGTCGTGCTCAGCGCTGTTCTTCATCCAGACCGATACCGATACCGCTCGACCCCTCCCCGTTCGAGGTGTGTCGGTTTCGGGAACCTCGAAAAAACGTAGTCTATTAATAATGAACCTCCGTCCGTTTTACTCACTCTAAACTATGTTGATGTCCGTCAGAAACAGTTACCAACTGTTATACAACGTATGTAACTCGACCTATGTACAAAGGATGCGTGTTTGTCGACATTCCTCTAAATACATAGGATTCACGCCCCTCCGATGGAGGGGCGTGGCCGAGCCTGGCGCTCTATATACAGACCCTTCTTTCTTGTTCGGGAGACGGAAGGTCATTGTAATCGAAGCGAAGAAACGCCACGTGTCGGCTCTTCTCACGCTCCGGAGACAAAGAAGCCTTTTTAAAGGGAATATTCAGACGGAAACATTAGAAGGTGAGTCCAACATGTTGAGCCATAATCCTCGTTGAAGCCGTCCTGTCTGCAGGGTGCCATGTTGTACTGTAGCGTGCTGTACTCCTGCGCTCCGTATCACCACACGTGGCTATGGACTTACTCTGTTTCCAAACTACTCTTTTAGTCTTTGAACCACTTTGCAATGCGGAATCGGTGATTTAAAAGAGATCACTGAGCTAACGTATGTGTCCTCGTGGAAAAACGCGCTGAGATTTTGTGGATGCGCAGCGAAACAAGCCTTTAAATCCACTTGTCGTGTCGCCTCGTCGGGTTATACCAACACATCCTTGATGGGTGATGTTGTAGACGGGGATATGACCACTAGGGGCAGTAGTAGTGCCATTGTTGGGCACAGGAACTGACCGCTCTCTCCCCGGAGTTAGAAGTTGTTGCATGGTCCTTCAATAAAGAGTTATGAGCCAAGTCTGTGACCGTCCAGTTATTAATTAGTATTCCCAATATACTACATTGGCGACGAGGATAATTTGGAATATGGAAGCGGTGAAGACAGGACGTTTTTACTGAGTAAGTGACGGCGGAACCTAGTAACGGGCTAGTTTGCTAGGAAAGGCTAAGAGTGTGACGCTATCGACGTTGGGCAAGCTAGCGAAGGCTTCGCTCTCTCTTTAGCGGCTGTGACTGGACGACAGACAAGATGGCAGGCACATTCGGGTCGGTGGCACCATTTGACAACAAGACACAAGTGTGGGAAGAATACTGCGAAATTCTGGAGCATTTTTTTGTTGCAAATGAGATCGACGATGCTGTAAGGAAAAGGGCCATCCTATTGAGCTGTGTGGGCGCGCAGACCTACGCATTGATGAGGAACTTACTGAGCCCGGCAAAGCCAGGGGAAACGTTATATGATGACTTGGTGAGTCTACTGCGATCCCATTTCAATCCTAAACCGAGTGAAATAGTACAAAGATGGAAATTCAACTCAAGAAATAGGAAACCTGAGGAAAGTGTCAGTGATTATGTGGCGGAGCTGAGGAAGCTCGCGCAGGACTGCAACTATGGGGACACGCTCACAGTGATGCTACGTGACAGATTAGTGTGCGGCATAAATGACGACAGAATACAGCGGAGACTTTTGTCAGAGGAGGGTTTGATGTTTGAAACGGCGCTAAAGAAAGCGCTAGCCATGGAAGCGGCCAACAAGGACATAAAGGACTTGACTTCTATGAGCGATGGAAAAGGGAGCCGACTTGTGGCGGGGTCCGTTTACAACGTGGACGCCCGTGCAAAGACGCAGCAGCGGGGGCGCGCCAAATGCTACAGATGTGGCGGGAACAGCCACTTGGCAAACGAGTGCAGGTTCGCGGGAGAAAAGTGTCACAACTGTGGTAAGACAGGGCACATAAAGCGGGCCTGCAAACTGGCATGGAACGAGAAATCGGGCGCCCAGGGACCTACAAAGGTTAAAGGGGAGAGAGAGAGATATTCAAAAAGTGCGCATTTCATTCAGGAAGAGGAAGAGAGTAGTCAGGAGAGTAGTGAGGATGTATTCACTATTCACAGTATGAACACTACCATTCCCAAAGTACCTCCTCTCAGGCAATATTTAAAAGTAAATGGATGTAAGGTAAAATTTGAGATTGATACCGGCTGTAGTGTAACAGTAATGTCACAGTCAGAGTATGCTAAGCTAGGGAAGAAGGCAAATGTGCCAGAGCTAGGTACATGTCCTATCAGTCTTAAAACATATACGGGACAAAAAGTTGACATTCTAGGGTCAGCTAATGTGAAAGTTGAACATAAAGGAATGGTCAAAGAGTTACCAGTTGTAGTTGTAGCGGGGTCAGGACCAAACCTGCTTGGGCGAGGGTGGATCACCAAGTTAGATGTGGACTGGCGTACAATGAATAAGATAATGGACAGCAAAGATGCTTTACAGGAAGTGTTAAAGAAACATGAGCAGGTGTTCAAGGATGAGCTTGGCACATTAAAAGGAGCCACAGCAAAGATACATGTAGCCAGTGATGCTACACCCCGCTTCTTCAAACCGAGGTCAGTTCCGTTTGCAATGAAAACGAAGGTAGAGGCTGAGTTGGATCGGCTCTTGAAGGAAAACATCATAGAACCAGTGAAGTTCTCAGACTGGGCAGCACCAATAGTCCCAGTGGTAAAACCGGACAATACGGTGAGATTGTGTGGGGGACTACAAGGTGACTGTAAATAGAGTGTCATCACTAGAACAGTACCCCATTCCTAAAATGGAGGACATGTTCACGTCCCTAGCGGGGGGTGAAAAATTCAGTAAACTGGATATGAGTCATGCTTACCAACAGATAAGGCTAGATGAAGACTCAAAGAAATACGTCACAGTGAACACGCACAAGGGACTGTTCACCTATGCAAGGTTACCCTTCGGAGTCAGCTCCAGTCCTGCAATCTTCCAGCGCACTATGGAAGGGATTCTACAGGGGATTCCCCAGTGTGCAGTCTATCTGGACGACATCCTTCTGACAGGAACGGATGATCAGGACCACATCCGTACACTGGACAGAGTGTTACAACGGCTGGAGGAGGCAGGGCTACGATTGAAACGGAGTAAGTGCAACTTCATGGAGAAGGAAGTTACATTCCTAGGACACAGGGTGGACGCTACTGGGCTGCATCCAGTGCCAGAGAAAGTGAAGGCGGTCCAAGATGCACCAGCGCCTACTACAGTCACGGAATTGAAAGCATATCTGGGACTGTTAAACTACTACCATAGGTTCCTACCGAAGTTGTCTACCTTATTGGCTCCTCTGCACCAGCTGCTTAGGAAGGACGAGCCATGGTGTTGGGGGTCGGAGCAAAAACGGGCCTTCAACCAGTCAAAAGAACTATTACAGTCGAGCAGAGTGTTGGTACATTATGATGAAGGAAAAGTACTGATACTATCCTGTGATGCCTCACCCTACGGGTTGGGAGCGGTATTGTCTCATCGTATGCCAGATGGGGCTGAGAAGCCTATAGGGTTTGTATCGCGCACACTCTCACCTGCTGAAAAGAACTATTCACAACTTGATAAGGAGGGGTTAGCTATCATATTTGGCGTGAAGAAGTTTCATAAATACTTATATGGGAGGAAGTTTGAAATCTGTACTGACCATAAGCCTCTTATCAGTTTGTTGAATGAAATGAAAGCGGTGCCACAAATGGCATCTCCCAGAATAATGAGATGGGCAGTAACATTACGAGCATATGAGTATGTCATTACTTACAGAGCAGGCAAGGACAACGGTAACGCTGATGCTCTCAGCCGCCTCCCTCTCCCAGAGTGTCCAAGCAGTCCGCCTCCTGAGGAACGAGTGCTAATGCTGGATCAGGAGATCAGCCCAATGACGACCTCGAAACAAATCCAGAGCTGGACAGCCAAAGATCCAGTCCTGTCGAGGGTCCGTGAGTACCTACTGAGGGGCTGGCCAAATCACAAGGATGGACATGAGTTTGCCGTTTACAAACAGAGGCAGCATGAGCTCAGTGTTCAGGACGGCTGTGTGCTGTGGGGAGCCCGGGTCGTCGTTCCAGAGAGAGGACGCACAGCAATGATGGAACAACTGCATCAGAGTCATCCCGGCATGACCAGAATGAAAGGCTTGGCCAGGAGCTACATGTGGTGGCCCAATATGGATTCTGACATTGAAAAGAAGGTCAAATCATGCACCACATGTCAAGAGCAGAGAAAAGCACCTGCTAGTGCCCCACTCCATCCCTGGGAGTGGCCCAGTAAGCCATGGAGAAGGCTACACATAGACTATGCAGGTCCTTTCATGGGAAAGATGTTTTTGGTAATAGTAGACGCTCACTCAAAATGGATGGACGTATACCCATTGAGCTCAGCTACGTCAGCTGCTACCGTGGATAGTCTCAGGAACAGTTTTCAGTAGTCAAGGACATTAAGGAGATGATCGTTTAGATAATGATCAGTGTTTTTGCGGTGATCCACTCTTGCCGTCATCGTACGAACCCCCCCAACCCCCCACCGACCCACAAACATTTGTCGCAAAATGAGAGGTACCATTCACAGAGGGGTTTTATGTAGATCACACCTCTCCTATCCTCATTCCCACTCCAGTCCCCCCCCCCCCCCCCCCCCCCCCCCCCCCCCCTCCCCCCCCTCCCCCCCCCCCCCCCCCCCCCCCCCCCCGCTCCGTCCTGACACCAACAAGAGTTCATGACAAAAAATGGAATCACACATGTCACATCAGCACCCCACCACCCTTCTTCCAACGGGCTGGCGGAGCGGGCTGTTCAAACTTTTAAAGAGCTAATGAAAAAGAGCTCAGGTGAGACATTGGAGACAAAACTGAATAGGGTTTTATTTAGTTATCGTATAACTCCACAGTCTACCACTGGACTTTCCCCTGCTGAGATGATGATGGGAAGGAAGTTGAGGTGCACATTAGACCTGATACACCCAGATCTAAAGAGTAAAGTGGAGGCTAAACAAGCAGGACAGAAAACATACCATGACAGACACACAAAAGATCGCAGTTTTGTTGTCGGAGACTTGGTGTATACCAAGAATTTTGGGTATGGCCCTAAATGGATACCGGGGCTGGTTCAGGAGATCACAGGGCCTGTGTCGTACACTGTACTCTTGGGGAATGGTCGAGTGGTGCGTCGGCATGTTGACCAGCTGTTCAGCAGGCAAGAAGATGACAGTTCAGAGCCAATGACAGACAAAACAGACGAGGACGACTACAGAGAGCTCAGTCCACCAGACAGTGAGGTGCCACAGGACACAGGTATACCACTGGCACAAACAGACAATGCACCTGTTGCTGAGGAAATCAACGCGCCTGGTGGTTCACCTAAAGTGGAATTGCGACGCTCTCAAAGAACAAGAAAAGCCCCAGCTCGTTTTGGAGAGTTTGGGAGGTAAAGGAGATTCCTTCTTATGGGCTAGAATGCGCCCTTATCTCCTTTAGGAAGTAAGGTAGTCTACCCTTGCTTCAAATAAAGACATTATGAGAGTGTATCTGAAATGAAAAAGAAATGGGACACTCACACGGCCTTTGTTATGGTTTTGGAAACCGGTTCAAGCTGTTACTTATACGTTGAATTTGTTTATTTGTGGTTGCTGTTGTTGAAAATGTTATATTGTGTTCACATAGTGTTTAATATGCAGATATTTTACTAACCGGGTTAGTTCAGATTTAAGGGGGGAGGAATGTTGTAGAGCGGGATATGACCACTAGGGGCAGTAGTGCCATTGTTGGGCACAGGAACTGACCGCTCTCTCCCCGGAGTCAGAAGTTGTTGCATGGTCCTTCAATAAAGAGTTATGAGCCAAGTCTGTGACCGTCCAGTTATTAATTAGTATTCCACCAATATACTACAGGTGACGTGCTGTTTGGAGCGCAGCTCTGGATGTGTTGGTTGAATCCGACGTGGCGGGACAACAATGGAATTGTAACGTTGGTTCTATTTCATGTAGGCTACGCCGTCTAGGCTTCGCCTTATGGGCTTGTCCCGTGCGCGCACTCGCGTGCACTGAAAATTTTCAGCAATGCACCAATCAACGTGGGCACAGCCCACACTTCCCACGGCACCGTGTATATAACGCGGCGCACAGCTGCGTTCGTCCTCTTTTTTCTTTCAGCATTTGTACCAACAAAACATGATGACTTCATGCAGCAGCGGCGCGGCGGCATCTGCGGAGGTACGGCCCTTTTCAGGGCCTCTCTGCTCCTCTTGCCCGGCGATCCTTGCTCCGGACGACGGGCACGTCATGTGTTTCCGTTGCCTCGGTGCGGAGCACGCCATGGCAGCCTTTTCAGGCTCCGGCTCCTGCGCCGCCTGTACCACCCTACCTCAAGAGGTTCTCCTCTCGAGGCACCTGTTTTTTTCCCCGTCGGTGGAGCTAGCGGACGCCATCGATATCTTCGACGCCGTGGCGACACCGGGGGAAGACGAGGACTACGACCTCGATGTGGACTCCGCGTCGGGGACTTCCTCAAGGCCTTCAGGGGTTTTGCCCCCCGGAGAAGCCGCATCGTTTCGCCGACCTGTTCGGCGATATCATGGGCGAGGCAGCGGCCATCAAGGGCATCGCCATGCCACCTCCGCCGCCCTCCCCGGAACTGGACGACATGCAGGGGGACTATTTTAGGCCTCCTTCGTCGACCAGACGGCCTACTATATGCCCTCTGTTCCCACCCGTTCAGCGGTATCTTACCGCGGCGGCTGTGGACCCGTCCTCCCTTAAGGCCCCGGTGAAGGCGTTCACCGATTTCACCAGGGTGGAGGGGTGGTCCGCCACACAGGCGAGGGGGATACCTCGCCTGGAGCCTCCTCTGGCAGCGCTCCTCTGTGTCCGGGCGCCGGATGGCGTCCGAACGAGAAGCCGCTGCCCCCCGACCGGCTTCTCAAGCAGCTCGCTGCCTTGTGGGACAGATCCTTTGTCTGCGCCTCACAAGCAGCGGCGGCCGTGAACAACATTGCCCTGCTTTCCTCTGCCCTGTCGGCCATGACAGTTGGCAAGGATTCGTTCGGGCAGAGCGACGTGGAGAAGGTCGCTAGATTCTCCGGCGCTGTCCTCCAGCTTTGCCAGCCGGTGGCGGTTACTGCCGGACGTCAGATGGCGTGGGCGACCATGGGTCATCGAGCCATGTGGCTGTCCTTCTCCTCTGTCCCTGACAGAGAAAGGGCGGGCCTTATCCAGGGTCCGTTGGCCGCGGACGGACTCTTTGGACCTCGGTTCGCGGAGGTTCTCGCCCACCTCCAGTCCGTCCGTGAAAATCGTTCCCGGTTCGGGCCGATTCTCACGGGCTCCTCCTACCAGGCCAGCGGGAGCAGTCGGGCCAGCAGGAAGCGGGGTCGACCACGTCCTCAACGGGCCACACCGCCGCCTCCAGCGCCGACGCCGACGCCGACGCCGCCTCCGCAGCAGCGCCAGGCAGCGAAGGGGCAGAAAGCACGGAAGCTGGCGCCCACGTGGGACAGACCTGCGTCTTTTTCCTTCCCCAATAAAGAATTGAAAGCCCGTTCGACCGAACGGCAGTACATCTTTAAGGAGCTGTGCCCTTTAAGCCGACCGCGCCCTGCGCCTGTCGTGCATTCCTGTTCCCCTCAGCCTCTCCCTCCCTCTCAGCCTAGTGGCTGTGGGGCGGCGGCTAGGCAGTGTAGTATAGCCAGGGGGTCGTCCGCTTCCATGCGGCGTCCCCGTGCGCTTCATGAGCGGGTTGAAGACTCGTCGCACGAGGCCGTCTATGCGGCTTCGTGCTACAGTCTTCCAGACCCCGACTTTGCCCCCCCAACCTCCGCTCTACAGTCTGATGACTGTGGGAAGACGTCGGAGCTGTTAGCCGTGGGCACGGCGAGCGAGCAAGCTGTGGGTCCGCTCTCTGCAGCGGTTTTTCCCGCTCGCAGGGGCTCCCTCCCCTCCCTTTCGAGGTACGCCCCCCTTGGTTCACACGCAGTGTGAAGGCGGTAGGGGCCGAGGAATACAGAGCATTCCTGGACAACGTTCCTCAGCTGGATGCTCGCCCTCTCACCGAGCGCCATGCGCGTTGGCGAGAGCGATGCGTTTTACCCGCGTGGTTGGACAACACGTTGAGGTGGGGCCACCCCATACAGTTCAAGCACCGTCCCCCACCCTTTATGGGGTTGGTGGAGACGAGGCTGCAGGATCCAGCCGCGAGCACGGCTCTGGCAGCGGAGGTGGTCCGTCTCTTGGGGAAGGGGGCTGTCTCTGTCGTTCCCCCCCTCGAGTCACGCCTAGGGTTTTACTCCCGCTACTTCCTGGTTCCCAAGAAGTCGGGGGAGATGAGACCCATTCTGGATCTTCGCGTCTTCAACAATTTTGTTGCCGCGAGGAACTTCAGAATGCTCACCACCAGAGCGTTGCTCCGGTGTGTGAGAGAGGGCGACTGGTTCACATCCCTGGATCTCAAGGATGCGTACTTCCACGTCCCCATTCTCCAGGCTCACAGGAAATTTCTCCGCTTCGCCTTTATGGGCGTGGCGTACGAGTACCAGTGCCTGCCGTTCGGTTACTCTCTGGCCCCACGCACGTTTTCAAAGTGCGTAGAGGCAGCGCTGGGACCGCTCAGGCGTCAGGGAAAGAGAGTTCTCTTTTACCTCGACGACCTACTGATTCTGAGCGACTCAGAGGAAGCTGCGAGAAGAGACACCATGACGGTGATAAATCATCTCTCCGCGTTGGGTTTCGCCATCAACTGGGTAAAGAGCTCTCCGCTCCCCAGCCGCCGGCTAGTCTACTTGGGGCTTTGCCTAGACTCCGTCACGTTCACAGCGACGCTCTCGCCTCCTCGGCGAGATGCTGTCCTGTTGGCGCTCTCCCGTTTTCACACTCGCGGAAGAGTGACCGCACTGTCCGTCATGCACCTGTTGGGACTGATGGCAGCTGCTCACCATGTGGTGCCCCTGGGTCTGCTCTTTATGCGCAGACTACAGCGGTGGTTTGCTCGCCAGAGACTGGACCCCAAGAGACACAAGCGCAGGCTACTGTCAGTTCCTCGCTCGGTGTCTCCAGACCTGAGATATTGGGGGAGTTCCCCGGCTATTCTCAGAGGGGTTCCCCTAGGCAGAGTCACGTCTCACGTGGTGGTCTTCACGGACGCCTCGTTGACGGGTTGGGGAGGAACGTGCCTTTCCCACTCGGTCGGAGGCGAGTGGCCGACTCTCCCCACTCCGCACATAAATGTGCTGGAGCTCATCACGGTGAGGAAAGTGCTTGTACACTTCTCTCACCTGGTGTGCGGCCGCCACGTTCTGATCCGAACGGACAGCGTGTCAGCGGCGGCATACATAAACAAACAAGGGGGAGTGCGCTCCGCTGCTCTCCACCGAGCAGCAGTCGAGCTCTGGCTGTGGGCTCATCAGAACCTGCTCAGCCTGAGAGCCCTGCATATCGCGGGTGCCCTGAACTTTGGGGCGGACCTCATGTCTCGCGGCGGTCCCCGCCGAGACGAGTGGCGGTTACATCCCGACATTGTCAGACTGATCTGGCAGAGGTTCGGGATGGCTCAGGTGGACCTTTTTGCGTCCAGGGAGAACACCCACTGCAATCTGTGGTTCTCTCTCAGCCCTCGGGATCTTTCCCCGTTGGGGGTGGACGCGATGGCTCACACACCGTGGCCGCGGGAACTCTTATATGCGTTCCCGCCGCTTCAACTAATCCACCCTCTCCTAGAGCGGGTCAGGCAGGAGGGATTGTCCCTCATTCTAGTGGCCCCGGAGAACCGCTCAGCTCTGTGGTTCCCAGAGCTAGCGGCGCTCTCTTGCACGGAGCCGTGGCCGGTACCGATCAGACCAGACGCGCTGACGCAGGCTCATGGGACGGTGCACCACCCACCCTATGTGACGGGTCGGTTGTTGGTTTGGCTTCTGAGAGGTTGATTTTGCAAGGCAGAGGTCTGCCAGCGTCAGTTATCAACACTATTCAGAGTGCTCGCGCGCCTTCCACTTCCTCCCTTTACGCGGCGAAGTGGGGCGCTTTCTCTACGTGGTGTGACCTCAACCACGTTATCCCATCTCGCTGTGAGGTGGGAAGCGTGCTGGGGTTCCTTCAGTGTTTACTGGAGAAAGGTTTGGCTTTCTCCACCATCAAAGTCTATGCGGCAGCCGTTTCGGCTGGCCACGCAGGATATGACGGGAAACCGGTTTTCAGCCACCCACTGGTCAAGAGATTCTTGCGTGGGGTTAGACGTGTTAAACCTGTTTCTCGTGTGCTCACACCGCGCTGGGATCTTCCCACCGTGTTGCGGGGTTTATCCAAGGACCCTTTCGAGCCTCTGTCTCAAGCCCCTTTGGATGCCATTTCCTTTAAAACAGCGCTCTTATTGGCTTTGGTTTCTGCCAAACGTGCCGGCGAGTTAGCCGCGCTGTCTGTCAGCCCGAGCTGCTTGTTATTGAACGAGGACAGCTCCTTCGCGCTACTTAGACCCAATCCTGCGTTCCTCCCCAAGAACATTCTCAGTTCTTTTCGGTCGAGGGATATTGTGCTTAAGGCTTTTCACCCCCCGCCTCATACTAGTGAAGCGGATGCGGAGTTACATCTCCTGTGCCCGGTTCGGGCATTGGCTATGTACGTGAAACGATCAGCTGAGTTTCGCTCCACACAACAGTTGTTTGTGTGTTATAGCGACGCTGCCAAGGGTCGCGCTCTTTCTAAGCAGCGTCTGTCCCGCTGGATATGTGAGGGTGTCTGCTTAGCCTACTCTCGGCAGGGCTTAGTGCCACCGCTGGGTGTTAGAGCTCACTCTGCACGAGGGATGGCCGCTTCATTGGCGCTATCCAGGGGCATTTCGGTGGAAGACATTTGCGCGGCTGCGTCATGGTCTTCCCCCGATCCTTTTATTCGTTTCTACATGTTAGACATGTCCAGGGGCTCGCTCGGCCACTCTGTGTTGGAGTCGGGCTCCCTCTCTACGAATTAGATATTGGTTTATCGTTCATCAGAGCCTGTTACGCTCGTGATGTCGCTCAGCTTCATTCTCTCTCCGCTGTCACCCGATGGTGTTCCAGCGTGGGTACTGAGCTCAGGAGTGACAGGTTATTATTACTCTGATTACGGTTCGTAACCGGCGTTTTATATCCTGCCCTCTATTATTAAACATTGCACAACAGGTTTCCTCCTGTCGCCTCTTTGAGCGTAGGTAGGAAGGGCCTTGTTGCTCGTTGCTATTGGTAGCTTGATTTTCCTCCTAGCGCCGCCCCTATGGTAGCGGACGTAGGAGAAGCCTTGTTGCTCTGCATTCCCCCTTTTCGTGTTCATCGAATTACGGGTTGAGTCAGAGTTACAGACTCACTCTATTCTCTTTATCATCGCTTTGCGTGTTTTTAAGAGAATTCGGGGTTTCTTATTTAGCTGTTGTGTTTTGCACATCTTCGGCTTATTGAGTCTGATGTGCCCTGTGACTTACGTCCTTATTTTTTTGTGACTTGGGTCCAGCAGGAGTACATTTATCGGGCTCCGCTCGCAGCTTCACCTTAGCCCATAAGGCGAAGCCTAGACGGCGTAGCCTACATGAAATAGAACGATAGTTATGTTATTATAACTCTAGTTCTATGATTGTAGGCGTAGCCGTCTAGTTTCCCACCTGCTGTACCCTCCAAATGCTGAAAGAATAGCTAGGAGGACGAACGCAGCTGTGCGCCGCGTTATATACACGGTGCCGTGGGAAGTGTGGGCTGTGCCCACGTTGATTGGTGCATTGCTGAAAAATTTTCAGTGCACGCGAGTGCTCGCACGGGACAAGCCCATAAGGCGAAGCCTAGACGGCTACGCCTACAATCATAGAACTAGAGTTATAATAACATAACTATCGTTTCAGTGCTATTAAAGTATCAGTCTAAATGAGGAGGATGCATGCGCAGCTATTAAAGTATCAGTCTTCATGAGGAGGACGCATGCGCAGCTATTAAAGTATCAGGGCGGTCTTCATGAGGAGTACGCATGCGTGAGGCCAACGGGCTCTTTCGTCCGCGTTGGTAGCGGTGTGAGAGTCCATAGCGACGTGTGTGTTCATACGGAGCAGGAGGCACATGTT
>JACYXH010000831.1:0-25000 GCA_026745465.1 Lota lota
TACAACATAAATTAAACAAATATCTGTGTCGTGTTTTATTTTGAAATTTGAATTTTTATTTTGAAAAGCGTTACGTTCGTATTACTTATGTATGGACGTATATGCGTGCGTGAGCTGTGAGTGAAGGTGAACAGTGACAAGTGACGCTAGCCAGGTTACCCTCAAGATGTCAACTCACGCTAAGAAAAGTTGCAGTGTTTTCAACAAGACATGGACTGCCAAGTATTTCTTTACAGAAATTAAAGGCAAAGCCGTGTGCTTAATCTGTGGTACACAGGTCTCTGTTTTAAAAGATTATAAGTTGAATCGCCACTACACGACCAAGCATGAGGATAAATACAGAAATCTGTCTGATTAAGAGTGCGCGCGGGAGTGTTGCGTTGCTAGCAAAACTGCAAACTTAACAAGGACTTTTTACAAACTTCACACCCCCAGAGATGTAGCCGTCAGGACAAGTTATGTAATTTCTCACAAAATCGCCAGAAAAAGTAAGGCGTTTTCTGACAGAGTTTATTAAGGAGTGCTTATTGGACTGTTGCGCTGATGTGCCCGGAGAAAAGGGGCACATTTGAGAACGTGTCACTCTCCCGACGCACTGTAACGAGGCGGGTTGAGGACATCGCTGGAAACTTGGAGCTTCAGCTGAAGAACAGAGTGGCCGACTTTAGACTGTTTTTCTCTGGCTTTGGATGAGAGCTGCGATGTACGTGACACCGCCCAGCTACTCATCTTATTACGTGGGATAACTAAAGACTTTCAAATCACGGAGGAGTTGGCAGCCATGCTGTCAATGAAAGGGACAACAACAACTGGTAATGACTTGTTCACAGAGGTAAATGCATGTTTGGACATGTTAGGACTGAAATGGGACAAGCTGGCAGGTGTGACAACAGACATTTGTCGAAATCTGACGGGGAATAATTTTGGACTTTTAAAGAGAATGCAGGATTAAGTGACCGAAATGAACCCTGTGCAGAAATTTACATTTTTGCATTGTATTATTCATCAGGAAGTGTCATGTAAGACAGTTAAATGAACCATGTTGTTGATGCTGTAACTAAAGCAGTTAACTTCATCGGCGCGAGAGCATTAAATCACAGACAATTTGTTGCATTTTTGGAGGAAAATGAGATTGAACATGGTGACATAAGCTACTGCACTGTCAGGTGGCTCAGCCTTGGCAAAGTACTGAAAAGGGTCTGCGACAGTCCCGGCGTTATGGGCGGGCTTTAGGGGGCCAGGCCCGCCCCCAGAGTCAGCTGTGCCCGCCCTGGACGGACGAGCCCTTTTTTAACTGACGAGCCTGTCACCAATCACACCTTTTGTTTTGTACAAAAAATTTTTTAAACATATATATACCATAATAAATAAACATATATTGTGTTGTATATACATGAATCATGATAAAAATAAAAGGGTGTTTGTTCTTAATTTTATTAAAATAATTGTAAATGGATTTGATTGGTTTGTCAAAACGGAAATTGACATGCAGCCTGCATGTCAGGAAGCTATCAGGAATTTGTAAGAGAGAATAGGTAACTTTATGAAAACTAAAGAGATAATTTAGGCTATGGATATACGGCGTTTCCTTAATGTTAAACAACGAGCTCCAAGGTTGGTGGAAGAAAGTGACAAAGACGGCGAAAGTACAGGGAGTAACGTTAGTTCTGAAGTTGTCACGGCCGAAGCTAGCATTAGCCACGGTGCTGCTGGCCGACACTGTAACCCAAAGCAAGGGTCTTCATCACAAGCGGCAGAACCAGGGGATCTCGGCGTTGAGAAACCAAATCAAATTGTCTTGAAAACTTTTCCTGCACGCTTGTTCTCAGGCAAAAAAAGAACTTTCAACAGCGCCTGGTATGGTAGCAGAGGCTGGCTGGAATACTCCATCCAGGCAGACGCTGCATTTTGCTACCCATGCAGAAAGTTCCGACCACCCTCCTCTGCTGTAGACTCGACCTTTACGCTGAGTGGATTTTGCGATTGGAAGCATGCAGTCGAGACTGGGAAAGGACTTAACAAACATGCATCATCAAAAGAACACCAGCTCTGTGAAGCTATGTGGAGAGATAAGGAGAGACGTGTTCAGACGGGTACAGAAATTGCTACGTTGGTAAATACAGAACAGTTGCAACGTAATAGATACTACCTGTCAGCCATCATTGATGCCATTGAGTTCCTTACAGTAAACCAGCTACCTTTTAGAGGGGACAATGATGGTTTTGATAGTATGTCTGGAGATGGCTGTGGCCTATTTTTGTCCTTGTTTGAATACACTTTAAGGAAAGATCCTGTCTTGGCCAGAATAGCAGAGTCTATTCCACACAACGCTAGATACACTAGCCATGATATTCAGAACAACATCATAGACATTATGAGTACTATGGTCACAGAGCAGATTGTGAAAGAGGTTGGCGAGTCATTTTACACTATAAAAGTGGATGGAACTAGAGACTACAGGAACAGAAAATATTTCCATAATTGTGCGTTTTGTCAATGACCTGTACGAGCCAACTGAGCGTCTTCTGACCATTTCCACGACTGACAAGGGGGATGCAGCTACATTGACTGACACAATTATTGAGGAATTAACACAAGCAGGACTGAGTCCCCAAAAAATCATCAGTCAGGTGTATGACGGCGCCTCCCTGATGTCGGGCAAACACGGAGGAGTCCAGAAACTTCTGCAACAGAAACTGCACAGAGACATACCATATGTCCACTGTTTCAATCATCAACTTCATTTGGTGGTCATTCATGCTTTGGCAACTGAGCAAGCTATTTTGGATTTTTTCACAATGTGTAACATGCTCTACAAGTTCTGCAGAAAACCCACAGTCTCCCTTCTCTATAAGGGACAGACCCTGAAGAGACTCTTAGATCAACGCTGGACTGGTCATCTAGGCACGGTCTCTGTTATTTTAAGATCATTTGATGACCTTACCACCCTTTTGCGCGAAGTCAACAGCACCACAGCCTATCCCAAAGACGTGCGAGTTGAAGCAACAGGTTTACTGCAGGCCATGTCTGAACCAAGTTTCAGATTCATCGCTGAGATGGCGCACAAAATCTTGTCATATCTCGCCCCCCCTAACACAATGCTACAGGCAGAGGACATGGATCTGTTTACAGGTTTGCAACTTGTAAATTCAGCATGTACATGTGTTGAAAATCTGCGCTCTGAGACAGAATTCATGGCACTCTTTCAGTGTTGCAAGGATGCAACAGAGGAGCCCGCACCAAAGAGACAGCGCACACCAAACACATCCTTTGCTATGTATGTAGTTGAGGAAAGAATTACACGTGAAGATCCCAACAACGAAACCGAGCTGCGCAGGCTGTATTTTAGTTGTATTGATGCAGTTTGTGGGGAAATGAAGGAGCGTTTTGGGGAGCGCAACTGTGTGCTAATGGATGCGCTCAAATCTCTCGACCCGGAGGATTCTACTTTTTTGGATGTGTCCAAAGTGAAACCTTTACTGGACCTTTCTAATACAGCCATTGTGGAGTCGGAATATACAGTGGCTCGCCGGTTCCTAACTGAGCAAATGAAGGTCTCATCCCCACCTGACGGGGGTAAATGGACAATGAAAAAAGTTCTAAAACACTTCCAAAAACCTCTCGAAGCAATGCCGAGCGTGATGACAGCGCTGAAACACGCTTTGACTTTTGGTGCAAGCACTGCACTCTGTGAGAACTCTTTTTCCACACTAAAGAACATTCTTACAGAACATCGTCTCAGCATGCTTCATCGAAGAAAGGCCAATTTAATGAAGTTGGCATTTGAAAAGGACTTAACAAAGAAATTCAGGGAGGAGTGGAAGGACAGCCTTTTGAGAAGATTTCACTCTGCAGCAAAGCGTCGCCTGCCGCTCTACTAACGGTGAGCTTGTATTTTATGCTGGCTCCCTGTAGTCCATGTTAGAGGCTGAGAGACAGTAAAAAAAACAGCCTAAAAACACCCAAAATGTAATAAAAATGTAACGTTAATACTTGTGATTAAGATGCTTAATTATTGCCACGGTCTACATTATTCTCCCTGTTTTTATTTGTATCGCCATGTTGTTCATGATTTAGGCTAACGCAATTAACCCTATTTGTATATGCTGTATAGGCCTATGGTGGTTGTGCGCAATAGTTGAATGTTCAGTGTACATACTGCGCAGTGAAAATTAAGTCTAAATTAATGCTGTTTCAATACCAAATAAAATTTGTTAAACGTGTAGACCTGTATGCATTCATTCAATACTCATTTGCAAGATAATTAAGATAATGTTGAGATTTATTTAATTTGTGCCCCCCCAAAAATAATGGCACGCCCGTCCGTGAATTTGTGTCTGGAGCCGGGTCTGGTCTGCGACCTGAGAGACCAGATTAAGGATGTGTGTTAAGAAAGGACATGACATCCCAGAGCTTTCAGATAAAGACTGGGTGGCAGACCTCGGATTCGCTGTGGATGTGACTGCACTAATGAATGAACTAAATGTCAAACTGCAGTGCAAGGGCCTTTTTGTGCATGAGATGTACAGTGCAGTGAAGGCTTTCATGAGAAAGTTGCAGCTTATCTCAAGCCAAGTGAAGGACAACATTCTGACCCACTTGCCAACACTAAAGGAAGCCAAAAGATCAGCCGATCACCTCCACAAGTACTCAACCATGTTAGAAGCACTGCATGCAGAGTTTGAGGCGATTTTAAAACTCTTGAGTGAAAAGCACATGGTTTCTTCTCCCTTCAACTGCAGTGTGGCTAATGCACCAAGTGACGTTCAGATGGAACTCATTCTGGCAGAGCACTTCAGGTCAGTCTCACTGCTGGACTTTTACTCCTCCCTCAAAGAGGAGAACTTCCCACACCTGAGGAGGCATGCTCAAAGGATTCTAGTCCTCTTTGGATCTACCTATGTATGTGAACAGACACTCATTGATGAAGTTCAACAAATCCAAACACAGATCCTCTATCACTGATGACCACCTCTCAGCTGTCCTTCGCATAGCAACCTCAAGACATTCAGCCAGATTTCAATGCCCTTGTTCAAGCCCAGAACAGACTGGATTATTCTCACTGAAGAGGAAAAATGAGGTGGAAAACATTACAAGTTATTGTTTGTTGTATTGCTGTATTTCTATAAACTTGTTATGTTGTTTGTTGTTTATCATTGTTTGTGAAGATTAACAAGTTGAAAATAAATAGCACTGATTCAATAATTGTTTATTTTCTTATTTGACCTATACACCACAATTTCACATTGCCTAATATAAATATTTACAGAATAGTTTTATTCTTCTGATTATCAGTACCAGCTATTCAAAATATATAATTTAGTGCATTTACAATGGAAGAAAGTTTAGCAGAATTAAGTTCAAGTTATCGTTGGTGTGGCCCTCTGATACAATTCAGGTTTCTCATGTAGCCCCTTGTAAAAATTAATTGCCCACCCCTGGCCTAGAGTGACCTGATCTTGACCACCAACCGTTTGTTAAAATTTAAGCAACATACATATACAAACGTCGCTCGAAACTATTTTTATGAAACATGACGAATACCAAGACTGCCGACAGGGTGCACCAGAGATCTGCAACGAGATCCAAATGTCATTTCTGACTATGCATTGCGCTATTGGAAGCTCAATAAAGGGATACATTCTGTGTCCTGTCCGTGCTATGGCGAAGACAAATAAGGAGCAGAGTAAAAATGTGTACACACACACACACTCTTAAAGTTAATGAATTAATTCCTGTCTCACAATAATCGGCTGCGCAACGCACCAGCACAGAGCGTGGACTTTTGTAATTCAATTTTTTTGAAGCAAACCAACCATATCTTTAAACAATTCTAACAACCGCGGGCCACTTCAAATGTGAAAAGAAATCCTTACAGGGAGCCGGATAACATGCTTCTTCTTTCTGTTCTGTTGTAAGCCTATAGTCTTTATCTGTCCACAAACAAGAACGTCAAATGTAGCCTACACATTGTGCATGCTCTCAATGTACAAACGATTTGGTTTGGTGAAAATGACAATGAAAATTGATGAGGACCTGCCACTGAAATGATAGCCTAATGCTGCCGGAGGGAAAACCTATGCACGTTGACATCGATAAGGAATCAGACTGAATCAGTTACTGCCGTCTACATTGAACTAATCCTTTTCTAAAACTAACATTGGACGTGAGCAACGTTCTCACTATATATGTCCTCCTCTATAAAAGCCTGTTTAGTGCAAGCAGAAATTGCTTACGGCCATACCACCCTGAATCATTGCGACAGTCGGTACCCTGCAGCTATGGAGAGAGCGAGAGAGTGAGTGAGTGAATGAGTGAGAGAGGTTTGCTGACTGTGTGTTAGACTGATAGTGTGGATTAGAGTGTGTTTGACAGTTGTGTGTTAGTTTTATTCCCCAAGTAGCTTGCTGTTCGGGGGAACGTCTTTTTTGTTTTTTGAATGAGCGACAGAATGGAAAGGAGAGAGTGAGTAGAGAGGAGTGAGAGAGTGATGAGGAGTAGGACGGACAACATGGCAACTGACAGCGGACCGGCAAACACTACAAGACAGATCACGGACAACGGCATGGCGCAGATATCGACAAAGAATACCGACCATGGAAAGACACCATCTACGAGCAGGATCACGGAGAAAGGCATGACGCAGCAACCGGCAACGAACACAGACATAGGAAAGGTACTGACTACGACTAGGTGCATGGATAATGGCAAAGGTGTGTCGGACTCTTTTCAAAAGAAAGAAAAACTTTGAAAAGGAGCTTACGCTGGCGGTAGAGATTGTCGGAGATGAGATGTGGACTATGATGGAACTGTTGAGTGAGATAAAGAAAACGTGTGGGGTGGTGAATGGCTGCCGATTTAAAGTGCCGAAGTAGTATGAAATAACAATGGCCAATGCAGAAGGCAAGGACAAGTTGTTAGATGGGATTAGAATCATGAAAAGCACAGTGATGGCAAAATAAATTAGAAATGATGAACTTGTAGTGTCTTTCCTAAACCTGCCAACAAGATGGTGTCATATTAGCAAAACTTGCAGAATGGCGATTGAAGGTGATTTCGCCCATTAAAAGAAGATTGTGGCCAGGAACTGACATTGCTGATGGCACCAGGTTCTTAAAAGATTGTTTCACTGAAACTGTGAAATCACTCCCCTACTTAACAAAATTTGAAACACTAGAGGGGGGAGAATACTTTAGAGTGATACAGACAAATCAAAGATTGCAGACTATGCATAAAGCCGGGGCACAGTTTCAGAGAATGTCCTGAATTCCGGTGTCACAAATGTCACAAACAGGGGCATTATGCAAGGGAGTGTGTACCTGAATTAATGGACAGAGAAAATGTCCGTGTCGCAGAGGAGGGAAAAATTGTTGACAGCGAGGAGGAGGAGCCAGAGGACAGCGCCAAGGACGTCATGCAGACGGAGAGAGACCCGGATGACACACCAGAGGAGGAGGCGGAGACAGGGGCTCCCGATCGACATCGCATTGGGAAACACGTTGGACGATGTGTGGCCAGAGTGGAGTGTGTCCGGAGAGGGAACCAGTGGGGAACAGGCTTCCCAGGTGACGACTCCAGCGGACGAGAGACTTTCCACCGGCAGCCTTGAGGATAAGCAAGGAGGAGATGAAGATGGCGGCAGAGAAGATAGGGAATCTTGGTTAGAGGACATGTGATTAGAAAATATTTCAAAGGAGGAGAGTGACAGTCGAACACAGACGGAACGAAAGGCGGAGGAGGCCACAAAGAAAAGAAAGCCTGCTCTCCAAGCTGAGGCGAAAAAGAAGAAAGACCAAAGAAGGATCAAATGAAGGTTAGAAACAAAACAATAATTACCTTGTGTCTAATGTTCAGCTTGATTTCATTTAACACAAATCAAAGCAAATTGGAAAAGCTATTATTGAAATGTAAAAAGAATGATACATCTTTGCAAGAAACAAACTGGACAGACAATATCATGAAAGACATAAAAATGAAATGGAAAGCCATGGTTAATGTAAATAATGGTACAGAGAAATCATGTGGGGTGGCGATTTTGATAAAGAATTATATTGTAGAAAACATAAAATAAATCTAGAGATAAAATGGGAAGAATTATAGATTTTTAATTAAAAAACATAGCATATTGATTAATTAATGTATACGCACCAAATATAGAAAAGGACAAAGGTTTTTTCTTGGGTTTCGGAAAATGGTGCGTGGTAAACTATCATAGTGGGAGATTTTAATTTAAAAAGTACGAGGTTGGATTTAGCGAGGGGGAAGAATTTAAAAACGATGTTATCAAGAAAGGTTTTTCTGAAAATGATGGAGGAAAGGCATTTAATTTATATATGGAGGAACGAAAACCCAAACAGGCGAGAATATTCAAGAAGACAAATGGTAATGGGGAATTAAAGCCGGATAGATTTATGTGTTGCAAAACAGAACACTGTAAAAAATTTAAACAAAATGAAGTATAACTTCACATCGTTTAGTGACCATGCCATTCTGTCGGTAGAGGTTGGTAATGGGGTGGAGAGAAGGGGAGGAGGAGTGCCTCAACAGCAGTCTGCTGGAGGAAGAGAGGTACAGAAACAAAATAGTGACCTGTGTAGAAGAGAAAAATAACATGGACGTGTGCAGAAATAAGGGAATATGGTGGGAAAGACTAAAGCAAAAGATAAAGCAAAAGCATCAAATATGCTAAGATCCTGAATTTTAAAGAAAGAGAAAGTAAAGGGCTTGACGGATACGTTAGAAGAGGCTAAGAGAGTGGATAAGGATCCAAATCATAACATCGAGAAATATCTAAAGGTGAAATTGAAACTAGACTTTTATGAGCAGAATAAATGTATGGGGCAATAACAAGGAGTAGGGCGAAATATGCAACGAAGGGAGAGAAATGCACAGGTTATTTTTTGGGATTAGAAAAAAGGAAAACAAAAAAGGGTGTATATCAAAGATTTAGAAAAAAGAGATATAGTCAGTGCTTTTTTATTATTGGGACATTTTATAAAAAATCTATTTAAAAAAGGGAATACAAAGAAGGAAGCTATATAGTATTAAGTAATATTAACACAACAATAACAAATGACGAAAAATGTATGTGTGATGATACTATAAAAGACAGAAATAAAAAGCAATATTATCATTAAAAACAATAAAAGTCCGGGACAGATGGCCTTATGAGCGGATTTTATAAAACGTTTATAGAAAATCTGTTACCCATATTAAAAAATGTATATGCAGGGATGGAAAAATAACAGGAAATACCAGTCACTTGCAACAGGATAAATAACGGTACTATATAAAAACAAGGGAAGCAGAAGAAAACTAGAGAACTATAGGCCACTAAGTTTACTAAACACAAATGACCAAATCTTAAAGAAGGTATTAGCAAACAGAATAAAAACGGTAGCACCAACAGTCATCTCATCAACACAGGCGTATGGGATCCCAGGGAGGGACATATCCGATATCAACACAATAAGGAACACAGTAGAGTACATGGGTAAAGACGGAGGAATCATTTTAAGTGTAGACTTGAATAAAGCCTTCGATAGGGTTGAGCACAGCTTCCTATTTTGCACATTGGAGATATTTGGTTTTTGAAGAGGATTATAAACTGAATAACAATTTTATATCGAAGTAGGGTTAAAATAAATGGAGCTATAACAGATCCTTTCCCGTTGGAGAGATCAGTCAGGCAAGGGTGTCCGCTATCCGCAGTACTTTAAAGCTTAACTGCAGAAAGTCTGGCTGAAATGATAAAAAAAAGATCCAATTGCCAAAAGGCGTGAAAATATGGCAGGTAAATATAGATAAAAAGGAAATGATGTACATTGGAAATATAAACCAGCGTGATTGTAGCTTATAAATAAAGTGAGAAACACATTAAATGATTGGAAACCAAGGAGATTGAAATTGAAGGGGAAGGTTGTAGTTGTAAACACTTCTGTTATCAAAAGTTATATTTGCAATGACTGTGATAGACATGCCAGAGTGGGTTAACAAAGAAATAAACAATAAAATTACTAATTATATATGGGATGGGAAACCGGCAAGAATAGCACAAAAAACACTGAGGATTGAAACTGGTGGATTTAAATATAAAGAAAAAAGCAATCAGTATCAAAACTGTAAAAAGGTATCTGCACGGTAGGGTGGATTACGGATGGAAAAATGTTTAAGGAATATTTGTATAAGAACAAAAAAGGTGTGAAGAAAACTGTACTTATGATAATGAAAAACACTGAGAAAGTACCACGACTTTATAAAGGTGTTTGAAGCATGGGGCGAATACAGAGTCAATTTTAAATATGAATGCAATAAACTTAGTCAGATAATAAATAAATCAACCAGTATGGTGTAATCCAAAAATAAAACTATGTTATGGGAGAAAACATTATTATATTCAGGATTAAGGCAAATTAAAGATTATATGTACAAATTCATACCTGGATTTCTTAGAAACCATATTATCCAAGTATATTGAGTATGTTGAAGACATGAGTGAAACTAGTATTGTAAATATGTATGATGAAATAAAAGAAAGTATACCAATGGAGTGGGTGAGAAATAGAAAATAATGTGGTAACAGACAGAAAAATAACTTTTCCTGATTTTGTTACAGAAAAGAAAGGGGGAATTTTTTTATAAGTATTTTAAGGTAAAGGACTATTAAAAAGCGCTAACAGAGAAAGAGTTTAAAGAACCCGCTTCTGAAAAAGGTTGGGAAAAGGTGTTCCCAGGTATGAAGGGAAATGAAATATGGTAAAATTTGAATGTGAATAAAAATAGCATAGAATGTCAGAATCATGATTTTAAATTCTGACAATAGAATGTTCACAAATGTGGTGATACACCAAATAAACAGAAATGTAAAGAGGGAATGTGATGTATGTAAAATTGATCGGGAGACACTAATGCATTTGTATTATGAGTGTGATAAACTGAAGATTTTCTTCATGAAATTGAAAATAATTCCTGCATAAGAACTGGGGGAGGGAGTATATTGAGGGGATGGAATGGAAAAATATTTATTTTCGGGGTGTGGGAAAAGAAAGTTAATGTGAATATGCTAAATTATGTGTTGACTCATGCTAGATATGCCATATGGATAAGAAGAAATTTAGCACATTGAGGATAAATGTATATCTGTATGGTCGTATTTTGAGTCTACAATGAAAAAAAATATTTTCTTGATTTACAAATATGAAAAGGTGGAATTTGAAAGCTTTGTTGAAGGATGTAAGTTTATTTCTGTAATGGATGACAGGAAACTTATGTTTGATTTTTGAATAGTGTTTTTGTTTCTTTAGCTGGTAGGGTGACTTCTTGATTTGTGATGTTTTTATTTATATCTGTATTTATGTCTTTAATTTCCTTCTTTATTTATTTTTGGGGGTATTAATGTATGATTGCTTTGAGGAAGAAAGGTATTTTTCTCAGTGTATTTAATATTAATGTTTGTATATAGAATCTGAATATTTTCTCGATCTCGATCTCGTCTGATCTTGGAAGCTAAGCAGGGTCGGGCGGGCCTGGTTAGTACTAGAAATACCAGGTGCTGTAAGCTTTTTCCACTTGAGATTAATGCCTCCAATGGCCTAGCGTGACCTGATCTTGACCATCAACCGTTTGTGAAACTTTAAGCAACATACAGAGTTCAACATTTCTCCAAATTTCCTTTCTGACAATACATTGCGCTTTTGGAAGCTCAATGAAGGGATACATTCTGTGTCCCGTCCCCAAATTATTAGTTCCACACACCCACACCCACACCCACCTTTATTGGCCAACAAAAGCTTTCCAATCGGCCATGCCCTTCCGTTTGTATGTCTGAAAGCAGAGTGGCTGTACACTTTGGAATACGTAAGGTGTAGGGCATAATAGTAGGCCATAAGTTATAACGCACCCTCTGTAACCTTTTCTTTTGGGAACACCGTTATCGGCACATCTCCTACAGACAGGAGGCAGTTGGACGTACTCACAATCAGATCTGGACAGGAGAGGGGGCGCTTCTTCAAGTAGGTATTGGGGTCTTCTTTGTCCTTAAACACATGTGAATAGGAATACATGTGAATAGGAATACATTGGAAGTAGTTAGATGCAGCAACTTCATCTATTACATTTTCAATACTGCAGCTTTTGTTGCCTTTGACAGTCGAAATCATCCTGTAACATTTTACACAGCTCACCTCGAAGACATGCTCCAGAGCCTCACTCGCATCTCGTAGCCTCTTCAGAGGAGCAGACGTAGAGGGGAACAGTGATGGCAGCACACGTAGGATTCTGATCGCCTGTTCAACTGTTGAGGAAAAGATTAATTACTTTTACACTGAGATAAAATGCAAAAGGTCAAATCTGATCAACGGTCTACAACAGATATAATCACGGTTGCAAGTGTGGAAAATAATTTTCTCCAACTGCCACAAATTGTTCTTCACCAGCCACTTCGTTTAAACCGGCAGTGTGAAACTACATGTGAAAAAATAAAACAAGATCTACAATATTCAAGCAATAGGCTATTTTCATAAGGAAAATATTTTAACTCTTAAACTCTCCATTATTTTGGTCCACCTTCAAATTGCTAGTGTATATTCAAATTTTACCAGCCACTCAGATTATCATTATTTTTTGGGCTGGTGAATGAAGCAAATCTAGCAGTCACTTCTATATTTTACCAGCATTTGGATGATGGTGGCTGGTGCCAATTTCCAACCCTGGATATGACGCTTTAAAAAACAGAAACACTCAACAAACAATACCCATCATAGATGAAAATGAAGAAAGACAAGACACTAGCACATGAACTTGACAATTGACATGCTTTGTGTCCACCCTGATCCCTAATAACATCAAAACACCATTCCTTACCTTTATCCATTCTCATTGGGGGTTTCAACATCTTTTTCCATACGCCATAAAACTCCACCTTCTGGCATAAGTCGTGCCATCTTCCCTTCACTTCAATGTAGTGGCTGTTATCCTTGTCCAAAATGCATTGAAGCTCCCCCATCACCTATGAAATATCCAATATACCAATACAGACATTTGAATGCATCACTTAGGAGGAAGAAATTGGTATATAAAACATTGTTCTGTGTGGTACCATGTTTTGAATTATCCCAGTAAATAATGACTTACATGTCCAATGTCCTTGAAACAAGGATATGCCTCTAGAATTCTTTCACGTCTGTCCTCCTCGCGAACTGAATCTCAATCAATGAATGCTCTTCTGGATGTAAATTCCAAATCCAGGAGCTGTGACACAGATGTGTGGTTTGGATTAATTTTTTTGAACAAAGCCTGTAGGGTCGGTTGCTGGACTGTCGGTGTCTGCACGAATGTTTACATTTTATAGGAATAAGCGGTTATAGGAAGTAGAAAAGGTTGCTGTGCAGTAGTTTTAATGTTTTAGATCTTTACTTTGACACAAGTCAAAACAGAATACATACGCCATGCATATATGCCAATTTAACATTGAATGACACTTGGTTCATCTTATTTTATGAGTGTAAGGAAACCGAAATGTAAAAACGGAATTATTTTTCTTATATTGTTTTAAAGACCCAATAATGTGGGTTTATTAGACTCGTTGACATCACAAGTGTAAAAGGAATATGAACACCACACAAGGGTAAATTTGTAAATGTAGAGTTGGAACTCACCTCTTTCACTTCTGCACGAGTCTGGGGTGCTACTCCCTGCTGAGGAGTGATCTAGAATGATATTCATCTGGGTCACTTGGCTGACCAAGACGGCGCCTCTTTGAATGTCTCCCATCTGGATTGGACTTTGAGACTCCTCACGTTTTGCAAATGTTTGTATAGCTGTGCTTACACAGTGACCTGTGACAAGACAAATGTAAAGAAATCCTTTAATCTCTACTAAAAATGCCAAACATGAAACACTTTGGAAATCATTTCAACACTTACCCTTGTATTCTTCAGGTGTCGGTCCTGTAGCATGGGGTAGTACAGTACTACGGTCTCTGCCATAGCTGTAATTTCTGGTTTTGACGGGTATCTGTCTGATTCTCCACCCCGTTGCCCTCAGGATTGCCATCATACTGGGGATGGTGTTTCGCATAAGCCGGCATCTGAGGTCTTTTGACATTTGGCAGTTGCTCTCTTCACCTTTCTCTGCCAACTCAAAGTACTGTTTTCGCACTTGCTCAAGTTCGGTGTCGGTGTACAATACGTATTCTGGGAAGGATCCCTTCACAACCTTTTCAGGGGTTTTGTACTTAGCAGGACATCCTTTCACAGGAGCGGATGTCTGTGGCAGGGGTGACTCATTAAAAGACGTACAACTACCGGTTTTTGAGTCATCTCAGCCACATTCCTGTAAAATAAAATAAACAACTGGTCAAAGCAACATTTCATTATTCTTTAACACAAAATGCAATGCAGCATTGACACTTACTCATTGGCTCTTTTTTTTTACATACATATTTTCACGTAATCCATTTTATATTAATATTGGTATGGAAAATTCATGTTCTCTTTCAATAACTTCAATGTAATGTGACTCAAATTTTATAAAAAAAATCTATCACTACACAGGACAAAATAAATCATGAATTTGATATTGATCACAAGGCATGTGAGAAGAAATCATAAACATTCCATACAAATACATACTTTTGAAATGACATTTGAGTCACTGGGTCACGTTACATGGAAGCAAAAACATGGGACATTTTCTGTTCAAATATTTATGTGAAATAAAGTAATGAAAGTATTTTTGCTACATGAGATTAATTTAGTTACAATTTTAAATAATCATTCAGTAATATTGTCAAGTCAGCATGAAGGTATGGAAGGCGAGCACTTCTGCTCTGGAAACTGCTCAGAAATCCCTTTATTGTAAATGCACGTAGTCTCAGAGGGTTAGTTAATATCGACGCGAGAAACCAACACCATTCAAAACGGAATGAACTTGCTAAATCGCCAAAAAAAAAAACGGTCAATCTAAACGTGTTTCAATTGAACACACCTGTAGGCTACCATTGCTGTCCCCAAATCACTGTACTGCTAGCTCAATGAGCTGCTGCTTGTAACGTTAGCTAATGAATGCCTTGAGAAACTGACCTCATCCGAAACTCCATGACAGATACGCCAGACCGCTTTTCTCCGTAAGATGTTTCCTGGGCCTGGGAAAAGGTCCCGCAAGTCTTCACGAGACAGCGTGCCCATCATTCCTTCACTGATGTTTGCAGCTGTGAACAAATTGGAAGACAGGTGGCAAGACGAATTAGTGCCCTGTCCTAGAACAGCCAAACTGCATGAAACAAGTAGAAGTTGTTGCTTCGTTCAAAATTGCTTGCTCGTGCTAACCAGTTTACTGGATTAACTAAGTAAAAAAAATATTTGCATACATTACCCCTAAGAATCTACACGACGACGTCGTCTAATTAGTCAATGCTATTAACATTAGCTGACCTAGCTAGTTATCTCAAATCAAACAAGTCACAGTCAAGGAACTTCCGCTCTATCGCGCGCTAATATTGAGCGCTTTCTTCGGCTCGCGTACCCTCCCCCACGTGACATATGGGTAGCTACCATTTCTAAATTTGGGGTTGACTTTAATTATTTCGTAAATCAATTTAAAACGAAGTTTCTTAATGTATTAGGGATTTATAATATGTATGCAGCATTTGTGCTTTGTTCACTACATTATTGTGCATTGCAGTTTAATTGTTATGTAAATACAAGATAACTGAAAGAGAACTTACACCACTTACCCCCACATTAAAAAGTTATGAACTCAATTTCAGTAGCTTAGCTGGGAGTAGCGTGTTGCTCGCTGCTGTCTGTCGAGATCCCCATCCTTGCTATTCCAAGATGATTTGGCGTTGTTTCATATGCTACATTTTTGTGGTATTGACTCTAAAAAAACGATTGAGTCACATTAACTCTTTGCACAGTCGCAGCCCTGACTTTCGCGTGGTGTGTGGCGTTGATGGCTGTCCAAAAGACTACAGGGTGTATAACTCCTATTACTATATGGCAAGCCCTTTTAACATTTAATCAGTAGCGGTAATATCAATTGTAGATATCAACAATTCCTTTTTGACTAGTTATAATTTCAAGCCAACATATCCATAATGTAATTTTGACTAGTAGCGATTCTAATTAAAGATATCCACAATTCATTTCTCACTAGTCAAAATGTTCATTGTTGATATCAACAATTCATTTCTTACTAGTGGAAATGCCAATTGTAGATATCTGTAACTTAATTACAACTAGTCAACTTTTATCATTGACTTCCATTCAAACTCAATTACAGATATCTATAATTCAATTCTGACTAGTTACAATTCCAAGTCGACATATCCATAATGTAATATCTACAACTCGATTCTCACTAGTCAAAATGTTAATTGTTGATATCAACAATTCAATTGTCACTAGTGGAAATGTCAATTGTATATATCTGCGATTCAATTCTTACTAGTGGAAATGTTAATTGTAGATATCTACAATTGTTCTTGCGTTACATATATCATTAATTGAATTCTAGATATATAAAATTCAATTCTGACTAGTCAAAATTAAATTATTGATATGTCAGCATGGAATTGTAACTAGTAAGAATGTAATTTCAGATATCAAGAATTGCATTTCAGATATCAAGAATATCAAGACGACGACAACGAAGAAGAGCAAAAATGGACCGAGAAGGAATTTCAAATGCTGGAACTTCTACTACTGAGACAGCAGTTTCTGCATTTGACAGATTTTTTTTATGTGGCGAATCGAGCCAGACAAGAGTTGTTGCAGAGTGGTAACATCGACATCCTTGTTCCTACAAGACGCCTTTTCCGCCGAGCCCGAGAACGATATCGACTGTATGGTAAGCTAACATTAACGTTAAGCTAGAGCTATCTGTTAGCTAATATTGTTAGCTTGCTGAAACCCATTTGTATTAAAATAATATATTAAAGGACAACATATTTATATTGATCTCAAACAGGAAATGAGACACCAGGGACTGGAGGCCCAGGAACAGAGACGGTTAAAGGTAAATGCTATCATAATTAAATATACTATTGCACAGACTGTTGCTCTTCAAATGCAATTTAAAATTCATACAAGTATAAGCAATTGAAGGAAGACGAGACAGAAGGGATGCGTTTGAAGAGCCTGCTGATGGTGTGCCGCTCAAATTAAAATTTCCAAATGGATTGGTGAGGACAAGGAGATTTTTCTTGTCTGAATCCATTCAGGTAACGTTTGCTGCCTCAGTGTTAACCTCAGAGAAGAAGTTGATCTCTGATGTTAGGTTTTCCTCTGAAGTTGCATTTGTGAAAAATATGTTGATAGTTGTAAAGTCCTGTCTCTATTCTTTGCTTTAGACATTGTTTGATTTCGCTGGGCAAGAGGAAATGGCGAGTGAGGTTTTCTGTCTTCGAGAAGCAGCATCAACCAAAGCTCTGGAAAGCACACTGTCAGGATCCATTGAGCACCACAACATCAAAGGGTTTTCAACCCTCTATGTTCAGTGGATGGCACCACTAGCTGTACAGGTGAATAGCAATGTCATATAGACAATTTTACATTCTTTGTAACTGTTAATTATAATTTTCATGTATCTCTCCACCTCCTGCCTCATTGGATGAAGTGGGAGACCGCTCCTTCAGATAAAAGTTATTAAAGGTGTGTATTGCAATTTAAAGGGAATGTTGGTAATTTTTTTGAAGCCTGGTCACTAATCAATGCATTAACAATATTTGCACACCAGATTTTCTTTTGGTGATATTGGTACCAGCTTCCTGTAAGGCTGGTGCTTGTTGGCAAGAAGCTTTAATGTAAAGCACGTTTTGTTTTCAAGATAGGACTACTCCCATTATTTAATTTCTTAGATAAAAGGAGCCGAGACTGTCCATGAGGCAAATGATGCAATCATAGACGACAATATTACGAATCTGGATTTTACCATCAGTTTCATCAAGATGCATAGTTGTACATTACTTGAAGCTTTTTACTAAAAGGTTTTTAAAGTGATAGGCATTTATATTTCTGCCATACAACCTACAATTTCCTTTACTCTTGTGTCTTTGTAGAACGAGAATGCAGCCCCTTGACACTGGAAATGGTGCTGGAGTTTGCGTCTGGAGCTTCAGCAGTGCCTCCCCTGGGCTTCCCACAGCGTCCTGTCATAGAATTTCTCCATGATGAAGACACTAAAATATTTCTAGAGGCAAACACCTGTGTCATAGTGCTTAGACTGCCCATTCACAAACAATATGATAAATTCAGAAGCTGTATGACAGAAGGAATTGTGCAGGCTCCAAGTTTTGGCATTGCATAATTTTACTTTAATTTTAATTTAGATTATCGATTAATCATTGATCAATCAAAGTCATTTTTCAACCAATAAAGTGTTATTTCCAGGTTCTCAATTGTGAGGATTTTCTACTTTCCTTGTTCTTACATTATTGTACGTTTTTATATTTTTGGGTTTGGAAATGTCGGTTGGACAAAACAAGAATGATGAAGTCACTTTAGGCTCTAGGATATTGTAACAGGCTTTCCTCACTGTTTTCTAATGTTTTGTAGACCAAACGATTAATCGAGAAAATAAACTACAAATTAATCGATAATGAACATAATTGTTAGTTACAGCCCTATTACATTTATTGACCACCTATGTTCCAGCACAAAGATGTTCTGTTATGTAGTATGCTATTTTGTTCAAATTAGTGTCATTTTCTTAACTGAACACTACAACAATGTTAAGTACTGAAAGGATTGTTATTGTTATTGTTATTAGAGCCTGACCAATACTGTGGTTTTTTGGAGTCAAATATTCTTATTCTTATTTGTATTCCAAGGAATACATGGATTCAACGCCAGTCCATTAATGTCTGGCCTCTGATATATCGCAGTAGATATCCTGGGAAATGCTGGTGCCGTACATACATACAAAACAAAATACAGTATGTAGTTTACTGTATGTAGCACGCTAAAATGTCCCTCTGTAAAAGAGGAGTGGAGCTAAAGATTGCCTAAAAATATAGATCAGTTTGACACTTAGTGTATATTCCAATAGTAATATACCCAGAATGTATTCCAATTAATGGACATAAGTTTGTGGCAACAGAAGGCTTTTTTAGACAATTCCTCATAAGTGCTTTAAAAGCCCTACACACATTTTTTTTTCACTAACTAATTAGACCTCTGCTCAGTTTGCTCTTGGGGGAAGCTATGCTGGGGTCGCAAAACGTAATGAACTAGTAAGAATTACAAAGGTGAACAGTTAAGTTGTACTGTCCAAACAGGTGCAATAAAACAGAGGGCAGGGTTAAGAGTTGCAAAGACAGAGAAACAATGTTATTTTTAGTTAACCTATAAATAATGTGTAAGTTGATAAGGCTGTACTGCTGCTACCTTGTAAGTGTCACTTGCCAATGTACCTATACACGTGTAATATAATCTGAAAAAGTTACAAATCTCACCTGCTCCTTCCAAACTGCAGGAACTGGACATTATCTATTTGCAGTGTATCTGGTAAATATGCACAGATACACATGGACAAAGCATTTAAAATTAAACAACAATCTGATTAGTTATATAAGACAGGAGCCATTAATGACTAAATAGATAGATGCAAATAATATGTTAAGTATTTTCATACTCCAGATCTTTAAAAATATTAAATTAAAGTCAGAGCAGTCTAAGATTGTTTAATTATTTTTTTATCCCATCACCTTTACCTTGGATACTGAGGATTTACTTCCCTCTGAAACTGATAAGTGATCCAGCTGAGTGAGAACAGGGCAAAGCAGACATCTGGGATCAATATGGATGGGGTCTGTCTGTGTGAATCATCCCTCACTGCTATTTTTTATGAACCCATTTTTTTTATAAGCCTTTGGGATCTGAGCCTGTATTAAAATGATTTTATCAGCCTCACTCCTCTTCTGATACTTTTTGGTAGGCCTACTTTGGTTGGGGCTACCTTAGGTAGCACTGATTCATGCTATACTGAATGTTACGTGCAGTGCTTTAGGCCTGCACTTCTATTGCATGCTGGGTGTGTTTGTCCCTTTAATTGCCACCACAGAATCCAGGAAATGCTGATTCCTTCCGGATGCCACCCACCTGATTGGTCCACCACTCCTCAACGGCCAATCCGCTTCCACCAAGGAACATATATAACTGTGCATTTCCTGTTGGAAGCCCCCTTTGCATTTTGACTGGGACGAATCCAACGCCTCATTTGCTAGAGAGCAAGCCATTTGCAAACGCTCTTTAACTTGGTGAACATACTCCGGAATCTTGTGAGAGCACTCTCTACTGTTGACCAAAGTCTCTTTAAGTACCTTCAGAGGTCCTCTGACGGAGTGTCCAAACACAAGCTCAGCAGGACTAAACCCAAGGGACTCCTGTGTTGTTTCACGAACTGCAAACAGAACAAGAGGCACAGCCTCATCCCAGTCTTTCACAGAGTCAAGACAGTGCTTACGAAGTATTGACTTCAGGGTTTGATG
Organism: Lota lota; assembly: GCA_026745465.1. Lineage (NCBI taxonomy): Eukaryota > Metazoa > Chordata > Actinopteri > Gadiformes > Lotidae > Lota > Lota lota. Next base: position 20,489 of record JACYXH010000831.1, read on the forward strand.
AAACCTTTCTAAGGCACCCTGAGACTGAGGATGGTAACTGAACATTCTATAACTGTAATCTGTCATTTTTTAAAGGCCTGGTAATGCAATATACTTTAGTACCTACTTATATTTCATTTTCACCTCTTCCATAATGTTTTCAGTCCAGTTTGTTTCCTGTAAACCTATATTATTTTGTTTGTAATTGTATGGGACCTTTCCTAATTTCGATATGTTTCTCAGCCCGTTTGCATTAAAAGAGACAAGACCAAATTGAGTATATGTGTACGTATTTCATCTTTTCATACCTTTCTTTTTTGCTGCTGTTAGTCTTTCCTTCTTGGCTTTTCTTTTCTTCAGCAGGTCTGTCTATCCACGGTGTCTTCCTTGTCCGACACTGCCTCGACGTCCATTTCCTCCATCCAGCTCTTCCTTGTTTCATCCTGATCCTCATCTGGGGTTTCCTCGATATCCCCCTCCGACAACATGGCTCTCGCGTTGTCCTCTCCAGCTCCTCTATCCCCAGCGGTACCTTCACCGACTCCCAGCCCAGTCGCTCCCCCGATTGGTGGATCCTCTGGCATGACGACGTCGTCCAGAGTGCTGCCGAGTGGCTCCATTTCTGCTGCTGCCGCCGCTGTCTCCGCTGCCAAAAGTGCTGCCGCCACCGCCGCTGTCTCCGCTGCCAAAACTGCCGAGTTCTCTGCTGCCAGCACCACTGCTGTCTCTGCCTCTGCCACCGCTGCTGTCTCTGCTTCCAGCACCACTGCTGCCGCTGCTGCCACCGCCTCTGGTTCGCCGTCCCGCTGTGCTTCATGACTCTCCTCTGCTCGGTCTCCTCCTCTCATGTTACGCATCGGGCATTCCCGTGCGTAATGCCCCTGCATATTACATTTATGACATGTAAATTGTGGGCAATATCTCATAATATGTCCTGCTTGTATGCACAACTGGCATACTCTGACTTGACGGTCATGAATCACTGAAATATTCCGCTCCTCCCAGTGTGTCCAATTTAGTTGAATAGGGCAGTGATTTAAAAGTCTTTAAATTGTACTTTAAAAAACCTTGTCCCGTCTGCTATGTCCATCCCAGGCCACATCCTTCTCTTTATCGGGGATACCGCTTTCACTCCCCACTCGTGCAGTTTGGTCAGGATCACCTCATCAGGTATATACGTTGGCAGGTTTAGGAAGGATAAGACAAGCTCATTATTAGACATCTCCTTTACAAACTGAACTGTCTTTTATTTTTAGCCCATCCAGCAATTTGTTCTTTCCATCGTGATTTCATACTTTTTCTGTGCTTTAAATCGACCGATTACCACCCCACACATCTTCTTGATTTATTTTAACAGTTCCATCATAGATACATTTTCGTCTCCAATTATCTCCACAGCAACTGTCAGTTTCCGCCTATTGTTAGGTCTACTCATCACCACACTGTGGTCACTTTGGCATCTAACTATTGTGACTTACCAGCACATGCGATGGTAAAGACAAATGAGGAGCAGAGTACAGTAAAACAGTGTGTACACACACACACACACACACACACACACACACACACACACACACACACACACACACACACACACACACACACACACACACACATTGCCTACACATTGTGCATGCTGTCAATGGACAAACGATTTGGTTTGGTGAAAATGACGATGGAAATCGATGAGGACCTGACACTGAAATGGTAGCTTAATGCTGGCGGAATGAATGCCTATGCATGTTGACATCGAGAAGGAATCAGACTGAATCAATTACTGCCATCTACATTGAACTAATCCTTCTTTTCGAAAAGTGTAACTTCGGGTGTGAGGCTACTTTCTCACTATAGATGTCCTCAATAAAAGCCTATTTAGTTTAGCCCAAAAATTCTTAAATTCTTAAATTCTATATGAAAGAGGACCAAAGAACATAAAATATGATCAATCTGGTGGCTCTTGCCCAAATGGAAGTTATTCAAATGGGCATGTCAGAAGTCACCAGAGGCCAGAACAAAAGACACCATTAATAGGGGCGTAGAATGGCGTACAGTCTACTAGGATACGTTATTTAATAAAGTTAGGTTTGGTAGGATGTAGCCCAACAGGAAGTGGTGTAATTGGAGGGTGACCTTGAGGTCAAGTACACTTGGGAGTAAGCTAGAGCCCTGGGGTCTCTTTTATATGAAAGGGGGCCTCCACTACATATCAATCTTGTGGCTCTAGCCCAACCGGAAGTGTGGGCTACAACTGCCTTTTAGCGTCCAAAGACATTTTCTTAGCGTTGGAAAATCATACTGGTGAGGGTCAGAGTGGGGAGAGAGGACGTCTCTAAACTACGTCAATTTGCGTGTTAGTTAATATGTTGCAGTGTGGGTGACGAGGTTTTTATATGATATAATACACTGGAATGTCACATAGACTAAACAGATTGAGTGTTTGAAATGGGATTATTGTTGCACTATGGATGCCGTAGTCTGCCAAAACAAGAAAAGATATCTAAAACCTGCGTACCTAGATTCACCAATAAGTGGGGATTCACCAATTTTAATAAGTAACAGTATGCAGATCAACAAAAATCAGAAGAGCCAGTACTCTGTACTGCTGAGTGCCAGCCCAATTCAAGCACTGCTGGCTTGACTACACTTGGCATGCAATAGGTCATAGTTTGCATTTGGATCGTCCAATCTGTAGTGCTCAACAGGCACATGAATCTTCTTGCGGGGGAAAATAAGTAACTGGTAGAAATTGTTTGAGTGAGTGAGCAACTAGTTTATGTCCTCTAGCAAGGGACAGGTCAATACAGCTTTGACTGCTCAGCCGTTTGGCATGATTGTAGATTTTATTTATTGTATTCCGTGATCTGACTGGCAGTCAAGTACTTAAGTACGTAAGTAATATATCGAGTCCCTACTGGCAAGTAAGCCCTAGTGACAATCTAAGTGAAATTATATTTAGATAGTCTATAAAATAAATTTCAGTTAAGTCCCCTTCTATCGCCGAATGAGGTACCACAATGGTGATTGAGCCTATGGCATCTGGATCTTCGAGATTGCCACTTTAAGGCCAAATTTCACTTCTGCGTCCAGTTCGTCCGAGCCCACTGCCTTGGTGCTGATGTGGTGACCCACAACGTGCTTCTCATTGTGGATCTGTCTGAAGGTTCCGTCCAGATTCCTCTGCCAGTAGATTTTGTCACTGTTCACCTGCAGAGGACACAGAGAGAGAGAGAAAGAAAGAAAGAAAGAGCTCAACATCTGCTATTATTTCCCCTCGGTGCAAGGCATCTACCACACACACAATACCTTAGGGAAGCAGGGAAAATAATAAAAGACTACAGCCACCTAAGCTATGGACGTTCACATTGCCGTCTGGTAGACATTACCAGAGCGTTCGAGCACAGACAAACTACAATACTTTTCCCCCAGTCCATCAGGCACCTCAACCAGCAACACTAATCGTATTGATCACATAAACACTCCTACACATTCTCTGGTCACTTGTACATTCAATGTGCATTACCTAAATGTAATGTACATTTCACCATCATTTCATCAGCACACTTTATATACATCATAACATTTTATATGAATATTATAATATGGCACTATTATTATATTGTCCATTCATTCTCAGGATACATATGTTATATTCTCTGGAACTGCGGCTAGTGTTTTAATTTGAGTGACACTACTTGCTAATACCTCACATATTTGTTGCATGACATGTCACAAGGAATTTCACTGTTCAGAATGACCCTGTTCAATATTGTGCACATGACAAATAAAATACTTTGGCTTGATGGGGGTGGTCTTTCTAACTACCTCAGCAAAGACAAAGGGCCCGTCGTATGGGAGGTAAACCTGCCCGCTACGCAGGGCAGCGAGAGAGGTAGGCCCACAGCGGAAGGTGCCCTGGCTGGTCTCCTGAGGCGTGGCATCCACCACCTGCCAGCCTCCCATGCCATTTGGCAGGTCCGGGCGAGACATCCAGCATTCGTTCCATACGTGGAAATTATTTTAGAAGAAAAGAGCAGGCACCCTGTTTTACTTGGCCATTCAACACTTAACCCGTAACATAGACTCATGGTAATACACACCAGATGGAGTCGGCATTGTGGTGGTCTGTGGGTTTGAGGTTCTCATCAAGGTAGACATCTGCCATCGGCCATCAACCACACACACTCCACAAAGCGGTTATTTCTTTATCACTGACTATATTGGCAGGCATTACCGCAATGTAAACATATAAGTAATACTATAAGAAAAAGAAGCATGTCATCCGGCTCGATGTAATGATTTCGTTTAACATTTGAAGTGGCCCGCAGTTGTTACAATTGTTTCAAAAAATGGTTTGTTTGCTTCATAAAAATTGAATTAAAAAAGTCCACGCTCTGTGCTGGTGCATTGCGCAGCCGAATATTGTGAGACAGGAATTAATTAATTAACTTGATAAGACTTTGTGTGTGTGTGTGTGTGTGTGTGTGTGTGTGTGTGTGTGTGTGTGTGTGTGCGCGCGCGTCTCTCTCTCTCTCT
>JACYXH010000831.1:30000-82500 GCA_026745465.1 Lota lota
CATTGAGCTTCCAATGGCGCAATGCATAGTCATTAATTACATTTGGGGAAATGTAGATCTCTTGTTGCAGCTCTCTGGTGCACCCTGCTGGCAGTCTTGGTATTCTGTCGTCCTGTTTCATAGAAATTGTTTTGAGCGACGTTGTAAGTTTATGTATGTTGCTTAAAATTTCACAAACGGTTGGTGGTGAAGATCAGGTCTAGGCCATTGAATGCATTGATGTCAAGTTGAAAAAGAAAAAGCTTACAGCACCTGGTATTCCCAGGCGGTCTCCCATCCAAGTACTAACCAGGCCCGACCCTGCTTAGCTTCCGAGATCAGACGAGATCGGGCGTGCTCTTTTTTTTAATCTTTTTAATGTTTTTCAAATTCACAAATTTACAAAGTCAAATGTCAAATATACAATATGTACAACATATACAAATCAAGACATCCCTTATACAAATTCAAAACCACAGTCCACTAGTGCAGAATAGAAAAAACACTATGAAAATTAAGTACAAAAACATATTTGCACACACACTACGGATACTTGCCCACCCTGAGGGGAAAGCACAATCGAGCAAGCAGGATTCAAAATCCCTACGTGCCGTCGCGCTCCCCCTCCCACACGGAGGCCAGGCCCCGCCCCACGACCGGAGCGAATGACCCAAAGGCCCCCCGAGAGCAACGGCAACGCACACGCGCGTGCGCGCACCGCCCCACCGAGGCCGGGCACCAGGGGCCCCCCCCACCGCCAAACAGACAAACGCACGAGCCCAACCGCACCCCCCACCCCCGAACCCGTGCCGGAAGCAGCAGACGCACCGCCACAGTGGCGCCCCTGTGATAATGCATCCGCTACCACCAACCCGGGCCCGGGACCGAGGAAAGCGGCAGCGCCCGCACGACCATCCGTCCAGCGGCGGAGCGGACACCAAGCACCCCGCACCGACGGACCGAGCACACACCCACCCGCACACGGCACCGCCACTCCCAAAAGACCCCCCGGCCATCCACCCCGACCGGGAAGCAGGACACGACCCCCCTGCAAGAGAGAGAGCACAACAAAACACCAGCTTACTCCCTTAAATCCAAAATGAATGTCCCTCACCATTTAAACAAAATGCCTCCACCCTCCCTTTCACGAATGAAAGTAGTCCCACTGATGAAGTATTCTTTTGCCCCCTCCCCGCCATAATTGTAAATCAAACCCACATCCCTCTTCATTATGGATTTAAACAATTGTGTTACATTCACCTTTCGTCCCTCAAAGTGCGCATAGTTCCTTCTCAACAGGATCGCGAGTCTGGCATGACTTAAAACAAAATTGCACAAATGAAAATGCACACCTTTCCCACATACACCAAACAAAAACACCATCCTCCACTCTGCCTCCACATCAAACTCCTCACTCCAGTTTAACTTAATCAGTGCTTTTAAAAACTCAAAGAAATCAACCAGTTCCACACAATCCAAAAAATAATGTGAAAAACTCTCATGACCACTGCTACAGACATCACACATCACATCAACTTTGTTATTAATTTTGTTCAGGACAACGTTTGTGTAAATTCTGTTGTGTTTGATTAGAAAATCGTTGTTCTCACACTCAATACTGTTGTATTTAATGTTACAATTTGCCCATATATTTTCCACTTCCCAGTTCACAAACACCCTCCTCCACACATTCACTGATGCTGGCTCTTTAAACACATCCACTATCAGCCAGTCATACACTTTCTTCACACTCATATTTTTCATTTGACATTTCACCCCCTCCACCAAAACATACAATTCAGGGATACGTACTTCTTGCATACTCACGCATTCCCTTTCAATCAGTCCGGCCCATTCCCCTGGTATACTGCTTTTGATCTTATCATGTATTTTTTTAACCTTGTCTCTGTCCTCCATGCCATCAAACTCACACACTGCATCGAAAATACAGTTATCCCTGAGGAATCCTGGGATGACCTCATAAATGAGGTCTTTAACTTGCCTAATGCCTCCTTCTATAAATTGGGGTTCATAAAGTGTTTTTGCGTTGTGTTTAAATTTTTCATTTAGAAACAGGGGTAAATTTACAAACATATTCAATCCATCACACTCATACTGTACTTTTGGCAGAAACCTCCTCCACGCCTCTAGCACCTCCCTATAAATCTCAGGTATCCCAACCGTCATGGTCTGCTTAAAACCCATGTACCAGCCGTAATCACCTATTCCCCCCACCTCATTAATGTATTTCTTTAACAGATCCTTCCACCCATAGTGCCACCTTCCCACCATGTACTTTTGCACCGTCTTTATTCTTATTGCAGTCTTTTTTGTTTCCAGATCCATCAATTTCAAACCACCCTTCTGCTTCTTTCCAACCAATGTTTTCTGTGCAATTTTCACCCCTTTTCCTTCCCAAATAAAATCACACACAATTTTGTTTAAATCATTCATCACCCAGAGTGGCATCTCAAGTACACTCATCACGTACACACACACCGACAACAAAAGACTATTCACTACCACTACTTTCCCTTTCAACCTTAACTTCCTCCCCCTCCATGCTGTGCACACCGTTCTAATTTTATTAATCACACCGCTCCATGTCGCATCCCTCGCCTCCTTACTATCCACCCCCAGGTGTATTCCCAGCACCTTTATATACTTTTCCTCCACCCTCAAGCCTACCTCTACTCTCTCAACCTTTCCTATATACATTATTTCTGACTTGTCTTTGTTGATCTTGGCCCCCGATGCTCTCCCGTAGTCTTCCACCAACTCAATAACCCTTCTCACACTGCCGGCATCCCTCACCGTGATTGTTGTGTCATCTGCATAGTGATTTATAACACACCTTCCCCCGTATGGTAACTCTATCCCTTTTACCCCTTTATCCCTCTTAATAAGTGCAGCCAGTGGTTCTACAGATAAAGCGTATAATAACGCAGACAGAGGACATCCCTGTCTCACCGACCTCCCCAGCTCAAAACTATCTGTTAAAACCCCATTCACCTTTACACAACTCCGTGCACTCCCATATAACCTCCTCACCCATCCTACCATCTTCTCCCCAAACCCAAACTTCTCTAATACACTAAATAAAAACTCATGCTCTACTCTATCAAATGCTTTGTTCCAATCTATCCCCACTACCACTCCTCCTACCTTATCCCTCTTCATATGTTCTATCACATCCCTGACCGTCCCTATCGTGTCTGCTATATCTCTACCTGGTATACTATAACACTGCGTTGGCTGCACTACCTCTCCTATCACTCTCTTTATTCTATTGGCCAGCACTTTGGTTAGAATTTTATAATCTACATTCAATAAACTGATTGGCCTATAATTCGCTAAATCTAACTTACTTCCCTTCTTATATAATATGGTTATCACCCCTTCTACCATTCTATCCTGCACTATCCCTGTTCTCTCCATCTCCCTAAATACCTCCACTAACATGGGTGATACGTCATGTTTAAATATTTTATAAAATTCTATCCCTATCCCATCACTCCCCGGACTCCTTCCACTCTTTAATCCCCCTATTGCTTCCATGACCTCCATCTCATCAATTTCCCTATCACACCAACTCCTATCAGCCTCACTCAACACTCTCTACACTATCCAGCACCTCCTCTATACTACCTTCATCCACACCCCCCCTCTTATACAACTCCTCATAAAACTCCTGAACCCTCTCCAATATCTCCACGTAGTCCTCTGTTACCACACCCTCCCTGTTATTTATTTCATGTATAAATGTTCTACTCTGCTTCCTTTTCTCCAACCCTAAGAAGTACCCTGTGCATTTCTCCCCCTCTAAAGCATATTTGAACTTGCTCCTCAGAATAGCCCCTCTACATTTCTCCCTCTCGAACCTCTCCAACTCCATCTTTACCTCTATGTAATTCTCCATACTGTATCCCTCTTCATCCTCTGCCCTACCTAACTCAACCCTCAATCTTTCCCTCAAGTCCTTCTCTTCCTTTAACATCCTTTCTTTCCTTTTCTTACTATACTTAATACTAATTGATTTAATTCTATTCTTCATCACCTCCCATCTCTCCCCGATACTATAAACAACCCTATCATTCTCTGTCTCCTCCTCGATCCTCTCTTTCTCTCTGTCAAATAACTCCCTAATCTGTTGTTCATACTCTTCCTCCTCAAGAAAGCCAGAATTCAAAATCCACATCCCGCCCCCTACTTCCTCTTTCCCTACCCAAAAAAAAAAAAAAAAAAAAAAAAATACTAAAAAAAAACAAAAAAAAAAAAAAAAAAAAAAAAAAAACATAAACAAGAAAAAACATACATACCAGACCGCGACCCCCTTTTCTTTTCTGGTCCTTTTCCTTTCATGTTTCCTTTCCTCCTGTCGTGTGTCCTCCTCTCTGTCCACCTCCTCTCTTCCCTCAACCTCTCTTCTCTGGTTCTCTCCTCCTCCTCAATTCTCCCTTTCCACCCTCCGTTTCTCCTCCACCCCCTCGCTTTTCCCTCTCCTCTCCTCCCCTTCCCTCGCTTCTCTCCCTAATGGTTCCCCCTATCCCCGTACTCCAACCGTGCCGTCTTCCTCTTCTCCTCCTCCTTTTTCTCACGTCTTTCTCTTCCCTTCTCTCTCCTTCTCTCGCTTCCTCCCGTCTCCTCCTTTCTCCTCTCTCTCTCTTCTCTCCTTCTCTCGTCTCTCTCCGCCTCTCCTCACCTCTGTCTCTCAGTCTCCCTTCCGCTCTCTCACCTCCTCACTTTTCTCCTCTCTCTCTCCGTCCGCGTCCTCTCTTTCCCCCGTCTCTCGCCCCTCAGTTGCATTAACGGTCTGGTCAGAGAGACCTTGTCCTTTTCAATTACTCCGCCGCACCATAATCTCTGAATAGTCCTTTCCTTCAGGTTTCGCATTTCCCTCCCATCGAAGCATTGTGTAATGATTTCGTGCCTCTGTCCTCCTTAACATTCACCGTATTGGCGTTGCTCGGTCAGAACCAACTCATCGCTTGGTATAATCGTTTCTTCAGCATCGTCTTTTCACGATCCTCATTGAAAGTCACTCCGTCTTCTGCTCCGCCTGAATTCCTTGATTTCCTTGTAACCACAATGTTTCATAGTTGTCTGCTTTCCTTTCTACGTCCCGTTCTCCGTCTGCTGAAACGTCTCCTCTCCTCGTTTGTCTGTCACGTCAGTTTCTCCGTCATCTCATGTTGTCCTTCTCTCCGTCTCTCTCCGTGTGTGTCTCCTCTTCTGTAATCACTCTCTTCTCCGTCTCTCACTCACGTTCTCTTTCATCTCTCTCCGCACACGTCCTTCTTTCCTCTCCTCTCACACTCACGTGCATAATGTCTTCCTGGCATGCATTTAAATGGTTCTCTGAAATATGTCCCGGCTTAATGCACAGCCTGCACACTCTGACTTGCCGTCGTAATCATTCCTCTCAGGTGTCATTTCACCGTACGGCGAGAACGCACCTCGTCATTAAACACTTTTAAAATTATGTGCCGTCCAAATGTCCGTACCGGGCCACATACTCTTTTTAACGACATCGGCTTCACTCCCCCACTCCTCAGCTCGCAATATAATCCCGTCCTTCAGATAAACCGGCAGGTTAATAAAGGACACCACCAACTCATTATTCACAATGTCTCTGGCGTGACCATTGCTCCTCTCGTATGCCGTCCATTAATCTTGCTCTCCCCTCTCGTCTCTCATTGTTTCAAACCTGTCCCCTTTCACTCTGCATCCCATGACACATCCACAAACTTTCTTAATCTCCCTCAGTACATCCATCATTGATATCGCTTCCTTTTCCATAGTCCACCGTCAATTCTTCCCCATACATCTCTCTCAAACACCGCGTGCCTCACGTTCTTCTACTCTCCGTGTGTGTGCGTTATGCCGTCGTCGTTGTTAATTCTAATCTCGTTTGTTTGTCTGTCCTCAATGCTTCTCTCCATTCCTTCACTACGTTTGTCCGTCGTCGTTTTATCCGTTCCTATTTCAGCAGGCATTTTAGTCAGCGACATTCACCTCTCCATGCAAACAAATCGTTAGAACTTAAAACAGCACAAGCTGTCGGGAGAAACAACACGAAATACACACGGACTGGTACACTAACGAAATACTAAATAGTACAACGAAACAACACGAAATAACAATGAAAACAATATTCAAACGATCGCTCCACTGCTCTCTCAACGAAACTCTGCGCATTCACTTCCTTCAACCAAATGGTCGTGCTCAGGGTGGTATGGCCGTAAGCAATTTTGGTTTCGCCAAAAGCTTATAGAGTAGACATATATTGTGAGAACGTTGCTCACGTCCACGTTACACTTTTAGAAAGGAAGGATTAGTTCAATGTAGAGGGCAGTAATTGATTCGGTCTGATTCCTTCTCGATGTCAACGTACATAGGCATTCATTCCGCCAGCATTAAAGCTATCATTTCAGTGTCAGGTCCTCATCGATTTCCATCGTCATTTTTACCAAACCAAATCGTTAGTACATTGAGAGCATGCACAATGTAGGCTACATTCGACGTGCTTGTTTGTGGACAGATAAAGACTATAGGTCTACAACAGAACAGAAAAAAGAAGCATGTGATCTGGCTCACTGTAATGATTTCTTTTCAACATTTGAAGTGGCCCGCGGTTGTTACAATTGTTTCAAAAGATTCGTTTGTTTGCTTCATAAAAATTGAATTACAAAAGTCCACGCTCTGTGCTGGTGCATTGCGCAGCCGAATATTGTGAGACAGGTTGTTGTGTGTGTGTGTGTGTGTGTGTGTGTGTGTGTGAGTGTGTGTGTGTGTGTGTGGCGTGCGGTCTCACTCTCTCTCTCTCGCTCTCTCTCTCTCTCTCTCTCTCTCTCTTTCTCTCTCTCTCTCTCTCTCTCTCTCTCTCTCTCTCTCTTTCTATGTGTGTGCCTACAGTGTTTTACTCCTCTCCTTATTTGTCTTCGCCATAGCACGTGCTGGTAAGTCAAAATGGTTAGATGGTTAAGTGACCAAAGTGTGGTGATGAGTAGAACTAACAATTTGCGGACGGGACACAGAATGTATCCCTTCATTGAGCTTCCAATGGCGTAATGCATAGTCATTAATTACATTTGGAGAAATGTAGATCTCTTGTTGCAGCTCTCTGGTGCACCCTGCTGGCAGTCTTGGTATTCTGTCGTCCTGTTTCATAGAAATTGTTTTGAGCGACGTTCTAAGTTTATGTATGTTGCTTAAAGTTTCACAAACGGTTGGTGGTGAAGATCAGGTCTAGGCCATTGAATGCATTGATGTCAAGTTGAAAAAGAAAAAGCTTACAGCACCTGGTATAAGATGGTATAAGATGTGTGGGGTGGTAATCGGTCGATTTAAAGCACAGAAAAAGTATGAAATCACGATGGAAAATCAAGATGGAAAGAAGAAATTGCTGGATGGGCTAAAAATAAAAGACAGTTCAGTTTGTAAAGGAGATGTCTAATAATGAGCTTGTCTCATCCTTCCTAAACCTGCCAACGTATATACCTGATGAGGTGATCCTGACCAAACTGCACGAGTGGGGAGTGAAAGCGGTATCCCCGATAAAGAGAAGGATGTGGCCTGGGATGGACATAGCAGACGGGACAAGGTTTTTTAAAGTACAATTTAAAGACTTTTAAATCACTGCCCTATTCAACTAAATTGGACACACTGGGAGGAGCGGAATATTTCAGTGATTCATGACCGTCAAGTCAGAGTATGCCAGTTGTGCATACAAGCAGGACATATTATGAGATATTACCCACAATTTACATGTCATAAATGTAATATGCAGGGGCATTACGCACGGGAATGCCCGATGCGTAACATGAGAGGAGGAGACCGAGCAGAGGAGAGTCATGAAGCACAGCGGGACGGCGAACCAGAGGCGGTGGCAGCAGCGGCAGCAGTGGTGCTGGAAGCAGAGACAGCAGCGGTGGCAGAGGCAGAGACAGCAGTGGTGCTGGCAGCAGAGACATCGGCAGTTTTGGCAGCGGAGACAGTGGCGGTGGCGGCAGCACTTTTGGCAGCGGAGACAGCGGCGGCAGCAGCAGAAATGGAGCCACTCGGCAGCACTCTGGACGACGACGTCGTCATGCCAGAGGATCCACCAATCGGGGGAGCGACTGGGCTGGGAGTCGGTGAAGGTACCGCTGGGGATAGAGGAGCTGGAGAGGACAACGCGAGAGCCATGTTGTCGGAGGGGGAGATCGAGGAAACCCCAGATGAGGATCAGGATGAAACAAGGAAGAGCTGGATGGAGGAAATGGACGTCGAGGCAGTGTCGGACAAGGAAGACACCGTGGATAGACAGACCTGCTGAAGAAAAGAAAAGCCAAGAAGGAAAGACTAACAGCAGCAAAAAAGAAAGGTATGAAAAGATGAAATACGTCCACATATACTCAATTTGGTCTTGTCTCTTTTAATGCAAACGGGCTGAGAAACAAATCGAAATTAGGAAAGGTCCCATACAATTACAAACAAAATAATATAGGTTTACAGGAAACAAACTGGACTGAAAACATTATGGAAGAGGTGAAAATGAAATATAAGTAGGTACTAAACTGCTCAAAAAAATAAAGGGAACACTAAAATAACATCCTAGATCTGAATGAATGAAATAATCTTATTAAAAACATTTTTCTTTACATAGTTGAATGTGCTGACAACAAAATCACAGACATTATCAATGGAAATCAAATTTATCAACCCATGGAGGTCTGGATTTGGAGTCACACGCAAAATTAAAGTGAGGCTCAGTAGTGTGTGTGGCCTCCACGTGCCTGTATGACCTCCCTACAACGCCTGGGCATGCTCCTGATGAGGTGGCGGATGGTCTCCTGAGGGATCTCCTCCCAGACCTGGACTAAAGCATCCGCCAACTCCTGGACAGTCTGTGGTGCAATGTGGCGTTGGTGGATGGAGCGAGACATGTTGTCCCAGATGTGCTCAATTGGATTCAGGTCTGGGGAACGGGCGGGCCAGTCCATAGCATCAATGCCTTCCTCTTGCAGGAACTACTGACACACATGAGGTCTAGCATTGAGGTCTAGCATTGTCTTGCATTAGGAGGAACCCAGGGCCAACCGCACCAGCATATGGTCTCACAAGGGGTCTGAGGATCTCATCTCGGTACCTAATGGCAGTCAGGCTACCTCTGGCGAGCACATGGAGGGCTGTGCGGCCCCCCAAAGAAATGCCACCCCACACCATGACTGACCCACTGCCAAACCGGTCATGCTGGAGGATGTTGCAGGCAGCAGAACGTTCTCCACGGCGTCTCCAGACTCTGTCACGTCTGTCACATGTGCTCAGTGTGAACCTGCTTTCATCTGTGAAGAGCACAGGGCGCCAGTGGCGAATTTGCCAATCTTGGTGTTCTCTGGCAAATGTCAAACGTCCTGCACGGTGTTGGGCTGTAAGCACAACCCCCACCTGTGGACGTCGGGCCCTCATACCACCCTCATGGAGTCTGTTTCTGACCGTTTGAGCAGACACATGCACATTTGTGGCCTGCTGGAGGTCATTTTGCAGGGCTCTGGCAGTGCTCCTCCTGCTCCTCCTTACACAAAGGCAGAGGTAGCGGTCCTGCTGCTGGGTTGTTGCCCTCCTACGGCCTCCTCCACGTCTCCTGATGTACTGGCCTGTCTCCTGGTAGCGCCTCCATGCTCTGGACACTACGCTGACAGACACAGCAAACCTTCTTGCCACAGCTCGCATTGATATGCCATCCTGGATGAGCTGCACTACCTGAGCCACTTGTGTGGGTTGTAGACTCCGTCTCATGCTACCACTAGAGTGAAAGCACCGCCAGCATTCAAAAGTGACCAAAACATCAGCCAGGAAGCATAGGAACTGAGAAGTGGTCTGTGGTCACCACCTGCAGAACCACTCCTTTATTGGGGGTGTCTTGCTAATTGCCTATAATTTCCACCTGTTGTCTATACCATTTGCACAACAGCATGTGAAATTTATTGTCAATCAGTGTTGCTTCCTAAGTGGACAGTTTGATTTCACAGAAGTGTGATTGACTTGGAGTTACATTGTGTTGTTTAAGTGTTCCCTTTATTTTTTTGAGCAGTAACGAGGAGGGTGAGATAGTAAATGATTTTGTTGACGTCTTAGATGTAACAGAAACATATTATAGAAAACTATTTAAAAAAAGTAATATAGAACAAGAAAATATGGAGACTGTAGTGAGCAATTTAAATACAAAAGTAACTGAAGATGAGAAAAATATGTGTGATCATGATATTACAAATATAGAAATAAAGGAAGCAATAAATGCTTTGCAAAATAATAAAAGTCCAGGGTCAGATGGGTTAACCAATGAATTTTATGAAACATTTATCGACAGTATTATCCCAATATTGCACAAATTATACACATGGAATGAAACAGAACAGGGGGTGCCGGAATCAATAGCGACAGGATTAATAATATTATACAAACAAAGGTATCAGACAAAAGTTGGAAAATTACAGACCATTAAGTTTAAATACAGATTACAAAATACTAGCAAAAGTACTGGCAAATAGAATTAAAAGGGCTGCACCAACTATCATTTCAACAACTCATATAGAGTACCAGGGAGGGATATTGCAGATGCAATAAGCACAATAAGGGATGTAACTAAACATTTGAGAAAGGAACAAGGGATAGTGCCAAGTTTGGATTTAAACAAGGCATTTGATAGAGTGGAGCACACGTTTTTATTTGAATGTCTGAAAAAAGATGGGTTTGGTAAGAGGATGATAACATGGATTAAACTGTTATATAAAAATGCAAAAAGTTAAGTAAAGATAAATGGGACCCTGACAGACGCTTTCCCACTTGAAAGGTCTGTGAGACAGGGCTGTCCGATGTCTGCCATTTTATATAGCATCACAGCAGAAGCCCTAGCTATGATAAAGAATGATGTGGGGATAAGGGGAATTAAACTCCCTCACAATGGGGAAAGTAAAATACAACAGTATGCAGACGACACAACATGTACAGCAAAGGATATGGAAAGTGTTCAAAAAATTATTAAACAGAATTATATGGTAAAGCATCCGGGGCAAAACTAAATATAGAAAAGTCACAAATAATGTATATAGGCAAGATATACCCTAGTGAGTGTACCATACTGTTTAAAATAGCAGAGGATTATATTAAGATACTGGGAATTAATATAGGCGGAAAAGAAAAGGAAGCAAGAGATGAAACGTGGACAGGGGTTTTAAACAAAATCAAAAGCACATTAAATGCATGGAAACCAAGAAGAATGGGGTTAAAGGGGAAGGTTATTGTGGTCAATTCTTTATTGTTTTCAAGATTGGTATAAACACTTAATGTATTAGATATGCCAGAACAGGTACTAAAGGAAATAAATAAGAATGTAACAAGTTTTATTTGGGATGGAAAACCTGCAAAGATAGCACAAAAAACTGATAAGATATGAAGAAGGGGGATTAAAACTTGTGGATTTAGAAACCAAGGAAAGAGCAATAAGAATAAAAACTGAAAAAGTATGTATTTGATTAGAGTGGATTATGGGTGAAAACCTTTTTTAAGGAATATTTGTACAAGTATGGCGGGTGTGAAGAAAATGGTTTATTAATTATAATGAAGAATACAATATATGACAACGTACCTAGAATATATAAAGAGGTGTTTGAGGCATGGGCCAAATACAGAAGCAAAATAAATTATGAATGTAGTCAAATAAGTCAAAAAATAAATCAACCGGTATGGTTAAATCCACAAATAAGTGCTATGGGAGAAAATTCTTCCATGCAGGGCTCAAGCAGATCAAAGACTTAATTTATGAATTCATACCTGGTTTCCTTAGAAACCAGGCCATCATTGATACAGTCGAGGAGTATGATGAGGACATAAGTACAACAAGTATTATTATACTTTACTTATACTTTTATTATTATATTGTTACTGCCCATTGTTGTTAAGGGTTGCTCTTTTCAGGCTTCCACTCATATTTCAATAGTCAAACAGTGCTGTGCGAACTTTTTCGACATGTTTAGCTTTCGATACTTCATTGATTTCGCATAGACATTGAAAGGGGACATGTTCCAACTTGTTAACGGAGCACGTTCCATAGCCACGAGTCACGTTCGTGCCTCCCAAACGACCAATGACCTTCTGTTCACGTGCGTGCCTCCCAAACGACCAATGAGCTTCTGTTAGACACGTAGCCTATGCCTCTCAATGTTCTGATTGGCTGCTAGAGTCCTAAAGGGTTTTTATTTTCTCTACTTCCCTGAAACCAAACAATTCCACCGAATTGAATTCGCTCTTACTTTTCAACAGGTTTCAACGGCAACCAGTCCACTGGGGGGGACAGCTACGATGTCATGGTGAACAGACAAACCTCCGTGCTTGTGACGGACTTGCCTTTCCCGTGCAAAAGGCCTCATCACAACCAAAGTATGATGCTACAACAAGCAGCTGCGCTCCAGCCCTTTCAACGTGTAAGTTCGCCATGCATCGACGTTCTGCCTACTTCTCAATGAATACGTATTGGCAGTGAGAAAAATATAATCTCCCCATTTACTGCAGTTATTGTGTAATTTCCAACCATAGCCATAAACCTGATTTATGTTATATGCATTTAAGGTGGACTAACATTTGTGTCAAACCACTGGCACAGACAAGTACATACTTCACGTTATCTAAAACATTTATTACATTCCACACTTGAGGAAGATCACACGAGTTTAGTGTCCACATATTCATTGAATCAGCATAATTATTAAAGAGTTATGTGTTGCTGTGTTGGGGTCATTATTGGTTTCTGTAGCCACTATTCTTTTGACAAACAACTACCCAAATACTGTCTTAACTACCGTATCCCTATTAAACAATCCTATGATTAACAATATTTGATAGAGAAATTTCCCCCACAAACTACAAATGCTATAGTATCCTTTTGCAAGGTACCAAACTGCATGCTTTGGGTACTAACACCTCATTCACATGGTGCCATTCTTCTTGCAGGTTGGTGAAACAGATGTGAAGGGGCTAAACATCGGCAACTGCACAGACATGGTGCAGATCTACGGCACTGAAATGGAGGTGCAGCACTGCCATGTTGCTGACCAAACAGCTCAAATAAGGGTGGTATTATATGACCGCCAGATCAATAAATTGGAAATAGGAAAATCATACACAATCACACATATGGCCACACGTAAAAACATAACCACATACCTGACCAGCACTAAAGCCACCACATTTACAGAAATCGCCGACGTCCAGGTACTGTTGTAGAAAAAACGCGTAACTCGATATGTCTGCCGAGTTGTAACCTGACACTTCTACCGAGGCGAACGACACCTTGTGGAGCGCGGCCATAACGACACCTTGTGAAGCGCGGCCGTATGTAAATCTACAGTATGCGGCCAAGATACTGTTGCATTCCCCCAACGGAATAGTGCCCATGGAACACTAACCCCCCCTCAACGAAGACCCCCAGCTGAGGAGAGGGGAACATATAACCAATTTCCGCAGGGAGCTCGCCCTCTTCTCCGGTGTTCTCTCGCGGGTGCACATCTTAAAAGACGTGGACCCATCGACAGGAATACAGCACGCTGTAGAGATTGTAGCATGTATCGAGATTTGACATTTTTGTGTTCTATATTAGCATTGGAATAAAACTCCATACCGCATAATTAATTCGACTTGCATCTTTGCTTCTTTTTACCGGGTTTCCAAGTTTAACATCGTCTTGCCTTTTTAAATAACAACAGTACCAGCTGCAGTGGCTACGTTGCAACTTGAAGACCAACGTCCACTAACTGTTTTCGCCGGGGTGATAACGGGTGCCAAGCTGGATGAAAAGAGGCGCTGCCCAAAATGTGGGAAAAACCAAACTGTGTTTAATAATGAGGCCAAAAGCAACAGATGTGGCACGTGCCACTTTTTACAGAAGAGCACCTCCTTTCCAGCTACCATGAGTGGAACGCTGATGTTGACGCGTGACTCGGAAGAGGACATGGTGATCACCGCACCGCCGTCAGTCCTGGCTCAGTACCTCCACAGTTTGGACCAAAAGCAGTTCACTGATGTCCATGCCGTGGATGAACACCTCATACTCTGGGTCCTTTGCCATAGAACTCAACGAAGCCAATGTCGCCAGCAAGTTGACCCGGTCAACCAACCAGGAGGCATTGGCTTCAGCGTCCAACGACACTTTGGCAGAAGATATCCTAGGCACTGACATGTTTTTTGACAGCACCTGATGACCATTTTGTTGATTTACTTTTCTCCCCTTTTTTATTTCCCATTCCTACATCTTTCACTTGTTTAATATAACTTTTTAAATTGTATTTTGATTACTTTTTTTAATTTTTTAGTTAAAGTGTTCATTGTGTTTAGGTTCAATAGTTTTACTGCATTTCAGTGTATTTTTCTGTAAAATTCTAAATACATTGTGGAGGGCCTAGATACCAAAGTCCCTCCACAAGGGGAAAAGGAGAGCAGCACAATGGACCACGGCCTTTCCCCAAAAGACAAGCACTGGGGAAAGTCATTGATAATCGGTATTATCCAGCTGCTGCTTGATAGGCCCTTTTCACGTGACGTCAGACAACTTCCGTTCTGCCGCGATGCAGGTTATGTTTACATCCGGTGTCGCAGTGGAACGCTTAGCTACTAGCACATCATTATGGAGTTCACCCAGTCCCTTTCACATCTGCCACCAATACGTATTAACGACGTAGAACGACTTGCTGACAAGTGGTCCCTTACTTCAAGATCGAAGCTTGATAAAGGCTACAAGTTCTTCGTTGAAGGTTACCTGTTTGATTATGAAGGTACGTGTTTATCTTTATTTAGCTTAAATTAGCCCTATGCTAGCGAAGGTTATGAGCTGACGAGTTTCTGTTTTGCAGCCTCTTTTTAATATTACTGCTGTTTGCTACAGAGTATCGACCGTAAGATAAGAGTCAGTAATGTATTAATGGCTAATGCTGCGCCCTTTCTCCCAATCACTGTATTGAAACAGTCTCAAGTGTAGTTAACGGTGAGGTGACAGTGAGAGGGCGATGTTACAGGTCCATGAAGAAAAATGAGGAGGCTCATCGGCTTCAGGTTTCTCAGATAAACAGTTCTCTAACATTATGATAAGATAGGTTAAGATAGATAAGTTTTCTTTTTGTTGTGTTTTGCTGCGGTTGCAGATTGAATAAGAATGATTCCACAAAGTTCCACTGTGGATCAGTTTGTTTCTCAGTCTGAGCTCTGATTTTGTATCATTAAACTTAATACACAACGAAATTCTTACAAACCGATGTGGGTTGTTGACGGCAATAAAGACTGGGAAAGATTCTGTGATAGCTCAAAATGTTCAAATTTTCGATAAGTGTTGGCACTACTTGTCAAAGGTTTCAGAACAGCCAATTTTCCTTAATAAAAAAAAAGAAATTGGGTTTTGAAAATTGTGTACAGTAGTTTATAATGAAACGCAGAAAAAATGTTTTTTTGTAAGTACAGCACTAATTGTTATGTCTCTATGAACAGGTTACACTAGACTCTGCAGAGGTTCCTGTGGTACTCAATCACATGTCATGTTCCTGCTCTGCTGGGAAAGCACTATGTAATCACATAGTAGCACTTCTTTTTCAAAGTGCTCACTATGTTACCATGGGCTTTAAGACAGTGCCATTGCCTCTGTCATGCACCAGCGCACTGCAGACCTGGCACCGGCCTAGGACACAGGTCAGATATTATTTGTTACACTGATGCAGAACTTTGCAGTTTGTATTGACTTTTGACAATGTATTGTTCATCATTATTATATCACAGGGAATTGTACCAGAGGCCACCAATGATATGGCGGTGTGTAAACCAGCGGCTAAGAAAAAAAACAAGTGTCAGAGCTGGTGTGAAGTGCACACTGTACCGAGCCTATGATGGTGAGTCTGAATGAGCCCCCGCCTGTACTAGAGCACAAAGACTTTAGTGCATTTCTAAAATAACACAAACATAAAAGTGATTGTTATTTGTTACTTTTTATATAGACTTTCAGTGGATATTTTTTTATTTGTATTAGAAGCATGTACGAGACTGGATGAGTGTGGTTGTCTTTTTTAGTGAAAAAGATAGGGTGGCATTTAATGAAATCTAAACTTGACATATCTCACTTTCTTGAGGGCCTATTGGTCCTAGTCTGAATGGCCAGGGCTGATAAACTGAGTGCTACCAGATTAGAAATGAATGTTATTTGTGAAAACTATTTATTTGTCTTATTCTTTTTTTTATTAAACATTAAGTGACTGGTTGTATTGGTTTATTTTTTTTCTGATAGGGTGGCATTTTGTGGTAAAACTTATTTGGAAAACTTTTTGGGGTGCAGTGGAGTGCTGCTAGAAGCTGAAACAACTGTAGATGCCGATTTGAGCTGCAAAAACAGCCATTGTGAGTCTGGATGGATTCTTACCAGTTGTCTAGAATTGTAGAGATATTAGAAACACCGTGTATGTCCTTTGGGTTAACCTGAGATCCCATTGATTCGCCAATAATAAGAATGTGGAGCCTGATTGCGGGGTAGAGAGGTTTGGATGCTGGAAGGAACAGAAGCAACCATTTGGTCTTGCTGAAGGGCTGCCAGCAGGTGTGCCATGTTCGGGGAGTTGTTTCCAAGGCTTTGCAACATTCTGGGGCTAGTTATGGATGTTTCATTGTGAGCAATTTATGATTTTTGTGATGTCTCTCTGAAACAATGCGGGGTCTTTTGATTATAACTTCATGGTTGTTCTTACAGAAGCATTTGTTTTTGTGAGGTTGGATGTTGGAATGGTTGTTTCCTTTTTGGCTTTTTTTATATAAATTTTGTCTTTTGTTTTTCGTTTATGGATTTTTACAGATTTTTAAGGAGAATGTTTGTTTTTTTTTTTAACTGCAAATTATTGTGTTTTTATAACATGTATATGTCTTTTAAGTTATAAAACATTTTTTTTGTTTGTTGTTTGGTAAATGTGGAAGGTTGCTTTTTTTTTTTTTGCAAATTAATATTTTTTGTATTTCGTTTTGATATTGCTTTGGCGATTTTTTTTTTAATAGTTCTTAATTGTATTATTATTAATTATTTTTTTTTTTTTTTTTTCAAAAAGCAGTTTTAAGTTTTAATAGTATTGGGTTGATCTGTTTTTAGATCTGATTGTTTTAATAGCTGTTTTTTTTTTAGATATTAGTGAAGTTAATTATTTTTTATATTTTTTTAGGGAAGAAGTTAACCTGCTTGAAAATGATTTTTGATGGGGATATTGGCTATGATTAAAGATTACGTTTTTACAATTTTTTGGGGAAGAGCTTTATTTTGGGAAATATTTAATTTTGGGGTTTGGGATTATGTTTATTCAGTATGAGATGGACTTTGATCAGTTGGATATTTGAAGATCTTTTTTGTTTTGTGTATGTGGAAACAATATATTTTAATGGAAATTAGTTTTTGTGTTTCTGTTGGGTTTTTTTATGTTCTATTTTTATTTTTTTTTTTTTTTTGCCCAGGGGAGGTGACCTTGTATGTTTTTGTTTTTTTTTTGTTAGTTTTTTGTTTTTTTTTTTTCATTTTGTTTTTTGTAAAACGAGTTGAAAATAAAAAAAAATATAAATAAAAATACAAAAAATAAATAAAATAAATAAAAATAAAAAAAATCTTAAGCTAGAATTCTGGTTAGTATTTAAACTTTGGGAAAACTTTTTTCTAACTTGACATCAATCCAATGGCCTAGAATCTTCACCACCAACCGTTTGTGAAATTTTAAGCAACATACATAATCTTACGTCGCTCAAAACTGTTTTTATAAAAACATGACGACAAAATACAAAAATACAGGGTGCATGCACTAAAGCTCAAAAGGGATACATTCTGTGTAATTCTTTTGTTATTAGTTCTCACCACACTTTGGTCACTTTGCCATCTAACCATTTTGAATTACCAGCACGTGCTATGGCAAAGACAAAAAAAAAAAAACAGTGTTGGCACACACACAGTCTTATTAACAATTTATTTAATTCCTGTCTCACAATATTCGGCTGCGCAACGCACCAGCACAGAGCGTGGACTTCTGTGATTCAATTTTGTTCAAAAAAACCATTGATTTTGAGCCACTTCAACTACATACAACAATGTCATTTGGACAGCCTGATTGTGTCAGAGGAGATGTCTGCTGCTATTGAAGCAGAAAACAAGAATGCAGTCAGAATGCCAGCTGTAGAGCCAGGTACGCAAACCCCGACTGACAGCCAGCAGATTCCGTGAAATATGCCATGTTCGTGGGGAGTTGTCTGCCAAGGCTTTGGCAACCCGCATTCTGAGAGGAACTCCTCAGACAGCTGCTATGAGAAGAGGGTTGGATCTGGAACCTGAGATACTGACGCAATATTATGATTTTTGTGATGTCTCTCTGAAACAATGCGGGGTCATCATCCACCCTGATTCACCTCACCTTGCAGCCAGCCCGGATGCTAAAGTCTTCTGCCCAACAGAAGCACCACCATTTGGTCTTGCTGAGGTTAAGAGTTGCGATGTTGAAAATGTTACCCAAGTTAAACACCTGATCACAGTTAAAGGCCAGGCCTGCCTTAAGAAGAGCCACAAATACTACTATCAGGTTCAAGGCCAACTCGCCTTAAGCGGACTTCAGTGGTGTGACTTCATTACAGATACCCGCACTGACTTCACAGTTGAGAGAATCTTTAGGGATGAGGAGATTATCCACTCAATGCGACAGAAGCTTGATCATTTCTATTATAACATCTACATGGATGTCTTCTTAAGTTATAAAACATAAGGCAGAATTTTATGTGTAAATAGTGTTAAGGTAAATGTGGAAGGTGAACCTTTGACATTCTTTTCTTTAACTGCAAATTAACTTGTCATATACTGTATATCTCGTATGTACTGAAACACATTTTGAAAAGGATTGTGATGTAAATGTCGACATGTTTTTCTTTAACTGCAAATGAACTTAATTGTGTTATATACTGTATATCTATGTATTGAAATACAAATTTTGAAAAGGATTGCGATGTTGTAAATGTTCTTACCAAAATCAAAAAGGATTGGAAGCAGTTGCTTGCAAACATATATTTAATAGTTCCATCAGTGCCATGACACATAAGCACATAACATGGTTAATAGTTGGATATTTTTACAATATATCACATTACGTTCATTAATAGCTGTGAAAAAGTTATTACCCTTAACAAAAACATACAGTATAACATTAGATCAATTAAATTACCAACAAAGTTAATTCATATTTACATTTTTTTAGAACGGAAGTGAAGTTAACCTGCTACGCGGAAAGGCGGAAGTTAGATGACGTCATCGTGAAAAGGGCCTATTGCCGATGGGGAACACCTGCCGGCTATGTTTTGAGAGATTAAAGTGTTTACAATAACTGGGGGAAGAGCTTTATTCAAACACTACAATGGGAAAAAACCCTTTCTATTTGGGGTTTGGGATTAAAAAAAAACACTGAATTATGATTGAAGTATTGCGAGATATTCAGTATGGTCAAGAAGGAACATGGCAGACTTTGAAAATAAGAGCATATCAGTTTGGACATTATTTGAATCGATAGTAAGGAACAATGTTCACTTAATGTGCAAATATAGTCACACTGATCTTGTAGCATTTGTTGGAAAATGTGGTATGATTTCTGTCTCTGAAGAAGGGAAACTTATGTTAGATTTGTGTGTGTGAGTGTAAAAACATTTTTTTTCTATATATCGTATTTTTTTTTTTGAAGTCTCTGCCCAGGGAGGTGACCTTGTATGTTTTTGTGTTTTTTTGTTAGCTGCTTTTTTTTCGGAATTTGTGTTTACATTAATGTAAAACGAGTTGATATATAAAAAAAAATATGTATATTTTTACAAAGAGAATAAAATAAATAATAAATAAAAACACACCCGATCTCGTAAGCTAAGAAGGGTCGGGCCTGGTTAGTATTTAGATGGGAGACTGCCTGGGAAAACCAGGTGCTGTAAGCTTTTTCTTTTTCAACTTGACATCAATGCATCCAATGGCCTAGACCTGATCTTCACCACCAACCGTTTGTGAAATTTTAAGCAACATACATAATCTTACGTCGCTCAAAACTGTTTTTATGAAACATGACGACAGAATACAAAAGACTGCCGACAGGGTGCATTGCTAACATTGCACCATTGGAAGCTCAATGAAGGGATACATTCTGTGTCCGGTCCGCATATTGTTAGTTCTACTCATCACCACACTTTGGTCACTTTGCCATCTAACCATTTTGAATTACCAGCACGTGCTATGGCAAAGACAAACGAGGAGCAGAGTAAAACAGTGTTGGCACACACACAGTCTTATCAAGTTAATGGATTAATTCCTGTCTCACAATATTCGGCTGCGCAACGCACCAGCACAGAGCGTGGACTTCTGTGATTCAATTTTGTTCAAAAAACCATCTTTTGAAACAATTGTAACCGCCACTTCAAATGTAAAAAATAATTACAGTGAGCCGGATCACATGCTTCTTTTTTCTGTTCTGTTGTAGGCCTATAGCATAGGTCACTAACAGGCGGACCGCGGTCCGGATCCGGACCCAGAAGCCGTCCCATACGGACCCGGACCAAACAAAAGATTATGAATTAAAACCTGACGGGGCGCTTCTATTTTAATATGCACAGCTTTTGTAGTCTTTACGGTACTCGTTTTGTGAATGAGGAAACTCACCGACCAATTGCATGTGAGTTAAGCGATCCCACGTGATACCACTCAGCCAATGAAGTCTTTGCATTCCTGGCGGTAAACATTGGAACTCTACAGTGCAGACAGATGAGAGTTTTAGAGGCAAGTTACCAAGGAAAAGAAAGTCGGATTAAAAAGATAGCGATATATGTAGAAAACAAAGGGAGCGAAAACAGACGAATGAGACGGAGAAAGGGAACGAAACAGACGAGTGAGAAACAGACGAATGAGAAGGAGAAAGGGAGAGATACAGACGAGTGTGCCGGAGAAAGCTGAGGAAAATACGAGTGAGACGGAGAAAGTTGACGAAAATATGAGTGAGACGGAGAAAGGGAGCGAAACAGACGAGTGAGGCAGAAAAAGGGTAACAGTTAGAGAAAATAAGGAACAAATGGCACTCTCCAAAAAAAGAAAAGGACAATGAAAACAGAGCATTTAATCCAGAATGGACAGACTCATTTCTGTTCCTGCTTCCCAATGGGAGCACTAAACCAGTGTGTCTCATATGTGCAGAAACCGTGGCACTTATTAAAAGTGGCAATGTGAAACGCCATTATGAGACAAAACATAAAGGTTTTGAACAAACGTACCCACTCAAATCTGAATTGAGATCACAGAAAGTAAGTAGTCTCAGAGCCCAATATGACCAGTCCACCAGGATCCTGAGCAACACATTCACTGCCCAACAACGTGCTCTTGAGTGTTCCCTCAGAGTTTCTTGGATTTTGGGTAAACACAAAAAGCCATTTACAGATGGAGGGGTTGTCAAAGAATGCATGAGTGCAGTAGCTGAAACACTACTTGAGGGAAAACAAAAAAATGAGCTTTGTGATAAAATAAAGCAAATTCCCATGTCAGCATCATCTGCCACAAAGAAAAGTGAAATATTAACTGAAGTGAAATAGGATGTGCTAACCCAGCTAGATGAAGCCATGCATAAGGCACCATGTGTAGGCTTAGCTGTGGATGAGTCCACTGACATATGTGACAATGCTCAGCTGTTAGTGTTTGCCAGGTTTTTCAACACAGCCCAGAAAACATTCTGTGAAGACATGTTAGGTGTTACTCCCCTTCAGACCAGTACAAGAGGAGAGGATATCTACCTGGCCATTAAGGAGATGTTAACAAAAAGAGGAATAGAGCCAAAACAAGTGGTTTCAATAACCACAGATGGAGCCCCTTCTATGATAGGGAAAGAAAAAGGAGCTGTAGCAAGACTGAAAGGGGACAATCCTGAGCTTTTATCTTACCATTGCATCATTCATCAATCTGTCCTCTGTGCCTCCCTGTCAGATGAGCATGCTGAGGTGATGAATACAATGATGAAAATGATAAATTTTCTCAGGGCATCCTCTTCCTACCAGCATCGCATGCTTAGGGAATTCCTCAGAGAAGTTGATGCCAATGCTGATGATCTTTTGCTGCACAACAATGTGAGATGGCTCAGCAAAGGCAGGGTGCTAGAGCGCTTTTGGTCCATCAGGAGGGAATTAGCATCTTTTTTGGCAGAGCTAAGCAGTCAGAAGGCAACACAGTTTTCTCTCTTTTTAGAAAATGAGAAATGGATGGATAATGTGGCCTTTTTGGTTGACATCACGTCACATCTGAATGAACTGAATTTTTACAAAGAGAATAAAATAAATAATAAATAAAAACACACCCGATCTCGTAAGCTAAGAAGGGTCGGGCCTGGTTAGTATTTAGATGGGAGACTGCCTGGGAAAACCAGGTGCTGTAAGCTTTTTCTTTTTCAACTTGACATCAATGCATCCAATGGCCTAGACCTGATCTTCACCACCAACCGTTTGTGAAATTTTAAGCAACATACATAATCTTACGTCGCTCAAAACTGTTTTTATGAAACATGACGACAGAATACAAAAGACTGCCGACAGGGTGCATTGCTAACATTGCACCATTGGAAGCTCAATGAAGGGATACATTCTGTGTCCGGTCCGCATATTGTTAGTTCTACTCATCACCACACTTTGGTCACTTTGCCATCTAACCATTTTGAATCTAGAGGAGTTGATGCCAATGCTGATGATCTTTTTGCTGCACAACAATGTGAGATGGCTCAGCAAAGGCAGGGTGCTAGAGCGCTTTTGGTCCATCAGGAGGGAATTAGCATCTTTTTGGCAGAGCTAAGCAGTCAGAAGGCAACACAGTTTTCTCTCTTTTTAAGAAAATGAGAAATGGATGGATAATGTGGCCTTTTTGGTTGACATCACGTCACATCTGAATGAACTGAATTTGAGGCTACAGGGCAAGGACAATTCAATTTGTGAACTGATGACAGCTGTTCGCTCCTTTCAGAGGAAACTTGAAGTGTTCAAGGAAGACCTGCAGGGAGACTGTGTACACTTCCCAGCAGTGCAGGAACAGGTTCAGGGACAGAGAGATTTGTCTTCTTTTGTTGATTTTATTGATAAGCTGATTGTAAACTTCAGCAACCGTTTTGACAGCTTCAGCTTTGGAGAGCAGCTCACCATGTTCATTCAGAACCCATTTCTGATCACAGATGTCAGGGGGTTCTCAAAGGAAGTCACACAGCACTTTAAATGGGTAAATGCTGGGTCTCTCCAGATGCAATTGGTTGATCTCCAAGCAGATGTGGCCCTGAAAGAGCAGTTTGTAAGAACTGACCCTTCCACTTTCTGGTTCCAAATGGTCCCTGAGACTGCTTTCCCGGGTCTGAGGAAAGTAGCCCTATACATCTTGACCATGTTTGGCTCCACATACAACTGCGAGGCAGCTTTCTCCACAATGAACATAATTAAAACTAAATATCGTTCCAGGCTGACCAATGAGCACCTTCACATGTGTATGAGAATGGCCCTGACTCCATTCAAGCCCAGGTTTAAAATTCTGGCAAGACAGGCTAAAGCTCAATTCTCTCACTGAGCAAAAACATGGTGGAGTGGGATATGAGGGGAAGAAAGTGATACTCTAAAACTGTTCAATTGTTAAGATCTGTTGAGATTTATTATTTGTAAAATTGGTTGAGACTGTTGAGTCAAGATGTGAAACAGAAAAGGGGAAATTCAAACTTTTCCTCCCTTTATATTATTTTTCTGAAGTTAAGCACTTTTTCTGAAAATGCACAATTTTCAAATTTTATTTATTTTCTCTTCTTTTGACATGCAGCCCTAGTTTTATTTAGTTAATTAATGAGAGCACATTGTACATATCTACAGTCATACATATATGTTCAGTAGGGCTGCCCCTCTTAGTCGATTAGTCGACTAATCGGTCGTTTTGGTCTTAGTCGACTAAGATTTCTTTAGTCGATAAGTCATTTTTTATGCTTATTCATGCTTAATTACTCATTTCCAAGTAACTTATGAGAACAGTTTCTGGTGAACACGAGATTTAAAGTGGTGCTTTTGCAGGATTAATTTCGGAGAAACTCAGTTTTACAGATGGTTAATTAACTACATTTATATTGCGCTTTTCTAGTCTTGCACAGCTCTGTCGATTAAATCAACTAATCGATTAGTCGACAAACTCATATAAGTGTTAGTCGACTAAGAATTTCTTTAGTCGAGGACAACCCTAATGTTCAGTTCTATGTTTCGTGATAATAAATATTGTCAACAAGTTTTTGAATTGTACTGAATTAATTGGATTAGACGGTCAGTCATTGATTACATTCAGAACTACTAGGCTACTTAAATATATATACCACTAAATTGTTAGACATTATGATCTTCTAGACCTTTGCTTCAAAAAAATTTCTCTAGCTGGACCTTTTAAAAATTTTGTTGAATACCCCTGGCCTATAGTCTTTATCTGTCCACAAACAAGCACGTTGAATGTAGCCTACACATTGTGCATGCTCTCAATGTACAAACGATTTGGTTTGGTGAAAATGACGATGGAAATCGATGAGGACCTGACACTGAAATGATAGCTTAATGTTGGCAGAATGAATGCCTATGCACGTTGACATCGAGAAGGAATCAGACCGAATCAATTACTGCCCTCTACATCTAACTAATCCTTCCTTTCTAAAAGTGTAACGTGGGACGTGAGCAACGTTCTCACAATATATGTCCTACTCTATAAAAGCCAGTTTGGCGCAACCAACAATTGCTTACGGCGGGCCATACCACCCTGAGCACGCCCATTTGGTTGATGCAGGAAGTGAATGCGCAGAGTTTCGTTGAGAGAGCAGGTGGAGAGCGATCGTTTGAAAATTGTTTTCTTTGTTATTTCGGGTTGTTTCGTTATACTATTTCGTATTTCGTTAGTCTACCAGTCCGTGTGTATTTCCGTGTTGTTTCCCCCGACAGCGTTTGCTGTTTGGGGAAGTTTTTAGTTTGTTTGTAGAGAGAGGTGAATGTCGCTGACTGATAAAATGCCTGCTGAAATAGGAACGGATAAAACGACGACGGACAAACGTAGTGAAGGCATGGAGAGAAGCATTGAGACGGACAGACAAACAAACGAGATTAGAATTAACAACGACGACGACATAACGCACACACACGGGGAGAGTAGAGGAAACGGTGAGGCACGCGGTGTTGTGAGAGAGATGTACAGGGAAGAATTGACGTGGAGGAGGGAAAGGAAGCGATATCAATGATGGACGTATTGAGGGAGGTTAAGAAAGTTTGTGGATGTGTGATGGGATGCAGAGTGAAAGGGGAAAGGAGCTTCGAAATCACGATGAGAGACGACGTGGGCAGATCGAAATTAATGGACGGCATTCGAGTGAAAGGAGCAATGGTGCACGCCAGAGACATTGTTAACAATGAGATGGTCGTGTCCTTTATTAACTTGCCGGTGTATCTGAAGGACGGGATTATTATTGCGAAGCTGGAGGAGTGGGGAGTGAAGCCGATGTCGGCAATTAAAAGGCGTATGTGGCCCGGTACGGACATTTGTGACGGCACCAGATATTTAAAAGTCCGGTTTAATGACGAGGTGCGGTCTCTTCCGTATTCGGTGAAATTTGACACCTTGAGAGGGGCCGATTACTTTCGGGTTATTCACGACCGGCAAGTCAGAGTGTGAAGGCTGTGCATTAAGCTTGGGCATATATTCAGAGAATGCCCGGAGTTTAAGTGCTTTAAGAGCCATAAGACCGGGCAGTACGCACGTGAGTGTGAGGGGCGGAGAGAGACGGAGACAGAGAACGTCGGCGGGCAGAGAGAGACGGAGACAGAGAACGTCGGCGGGCGGAGAGAGACGGAGAGAGCTGACGTGAGCAGACGGGAGGAAGGCGAGGAGAGGAGTGACGTTCAGCAGACGGAGAAGGGCGGTGACGTAGACGACGGTAGTTCGGACGTAGCGGGAGACGGAGATTTCCAGATAACCATTGTGGATGATATCACGGAGGAAATGGAGCAGGCGGGAGGAGTCGAGGAGCAGAGGGAGATGGAGGACGTTTGCATAGTGGAGAAGGAAGGAGTGAAAGAAACGGAGGTTGTGGAGGGGAAACGGAGGTCGGCTGACAGCATGCGAGCTGGGAACGTTGCGGTTCGTGGAACCAAGGAGCAACGCCCACCGAGCGGAGAGACAATGAAGGAGGAGGGGAGCGAAGAGGTCTCGGACATGGACACAAAGGTTTCCCAGCGTTTACGAGTAAAACGAAAAGCAGTGAAAGGAAAAGTCTGTGCAGATAGGATTAAAGGGACGTATGTCATTTGATTTCTATGTTTGGTTTTCTTATTTTTCTTTGGTTTTCTCTCATGACCACTGTAACTTCTGTTAATGTCAACGGGCTGAGGGACGGGAAGAAGTTAAAGGAGTTGTTGTTTGTGTATAGGAGTGACTTTCTGTGTATTCAGAAAACGAATTGGGATGAGGATAAAGTGAAGGAGGTGAGAGAGGATTGGAAGGGAGACATATTGTATAACAATGGTGCTAGGAATGCGAGGGGAGTAGCAATCTTGATAAGAAGGACAAAGTAGAAGATGTCAAGGAGGTGTATAAGGATGGGACAGGGAGGATATTAGTCATAGAGTTTAGATATAGGAAGTTCGATTTTAGGTTGATTAATATATATGTACCGACAGAGGTGGGTAGTAACGCGCTACATTTACTCCGTTACATTGACTTGAGTAAGTTTTTGAAAGAATTATACTTCTAGGAGTAGTTTTAAATCACTATACTTTTTACTTTTACTTGAGTAGATTTGTGAAGAAGAAACTGTACTCTTACTCCGCTACATTATGCTACAATGAGCTCGTTACTTTTCTTTTTACCTCTTTGGTATTCTACGCGTCATTGTCTTTATACCCCCGCGTACGCCTTATTTTAATGACACACACACACACACACACACACACACACACACACACACACACACACACACACACACAGTTTATGAGAGTTTATGGGCTGCCTCGTTCTAGTTCTGCCTGGAAATTTGTGTTTCTTGTGCTTATTTATTTTTTATTATAGTATTACTTTATAATTTTATTTTTTAAGTACTTGAATTTACCTGACTTATTTTAATTGAAGCTATTTTGTAATTTATTTTAATTAATTTTATTGATTGGATGAACTATAACTTGCCTAAAGATGATTCTTTGTATTTTTGTCTGTCTGGTTGTTGTCTTGTGTTAAAAAATGAATCAGACGCTACTCAACAGTTACTCAGTACTTGAGTAGTTTTTTCACCAAGTACTTTTTTACTCTTACTCAAGTAATTATTTGGATGACTACTTTTTACTTTTACTTGAGTCATATTATTCTGAAGTAACAGTACTTTTACTTGAGTCAAATTTTTGGCTATTCTACCCACCTCTGTGTACCGAATGTAGAAAAGGATAGGAAGAGCATATTAGAGGAACTGGCCGGGTTGGTAGTAGGGCGGTGTTTGATAGTAGGGGATTTTAACATTAGATGTAGTAGATTAGATGTAGGG
Source organism: Lota lota (assembly GCA_026745465.1). Taxonomy (NCBI): domain Eukaryota; kingdom Metazoa; phylum Chordata; class Actinopteri; order Gadiformes; family Lotidae; genus Lota; species Lota lota. Next base: position 57,579 of record JACYXH010000831.1, read on the forward strand.
AAGGGGGTAGAGTTTAGATGGGAAAAGTCGAGGGGGATGTTGATGGAGATGATGAGGGATAAGGGGTTATTAGATGTATAGAGGTATGAGAATCCAGAGAAGAGAGAGTTCACGAGGAGACAGATGAGGGAGGGGGTGTTGAAACAGAGTAGGATAGATTTACTTTTAGTACAGGAGGAAATGATTAAATATATAGATAGTATGAGGCACCAGGGAAATAGTTTTAGTGATCATGATGGGGTTCGGTTTAGAATTAAGGTAGGAAAAGAGGAAGTAGGGGGCGGGATGTGGATTTTGAATTCTGGCTTTCTTGAGGAGGAAGAGTATGAACAACAGATTAGGGAGTTATTTGACAGGGAGAAAGAGGATCGAGGAGGAGACAGAGAATGATAGGGTCGATTATAGTATCGGGGAGTGATGGGAGGTGATAAAGAATATAATTAAATCAATTAGTATTAAGTATAGTAAGAAAAGGAAAGAAAGTATGTTAAAGGAAGAGAAGGACTTGAGGGAAAAATTGAGGGTTGAGTTAGGTAGGGCAGAGGATGAAGAGGGATACAGTATGGAGAATTACATAGAGGTAAAGATGGAGTTGGAGAGGTTCGAGAGGGAGAAATGTAGAGGGGGCTATTCTGAGGAGTAAGTTCAAATATGCGTTAGAGGGGGAGAAATGCACATGGTACTGATTAGGGTAGGAGAAAAGGAAGCAGAGTAGAACTTATATACATGAAATAAATAACAGGGAGGTTGTGGTAACAGAGGACTATGTGGAGATATTGGAGAGGGTTCAGGAGTTTTTGAGGGTTTGTATAAGAGGGGGGGATGAAGGTAGTATAGAGGAGGTGCTGGATAGTGTAGAGAGTGAGTTGAGTGAGGCTGATAGGAGTTGGTTTGATAGGAAAATTGATGAGATGGAGGTCATGGAAGCAATAGGGGGATTAAAGAGTGGAAGGCGTCTGGGGAGTGATGGGATAGGGATATAATTTTATAAAATATTTAAACATAATGTATCACCCATGTTAGTGGAGGTATTTAGGGAGATGGAGAGAACAGGGATAGTGCAGGATAGAAAGGTAGAAGGGGTGATAACCATATTATATAAGAAGGGAAGTAAGTTCGATTTAGCAAATTATAGGCCAATCAGTTTATTGAATGTAGATTATAAAATCCTAACCAAAGTGCTAGCCAATAGAATAAAGAGAGTAATAGGAGAGGTAGTGCAGCCAACGCAGTGTTATAGTATACCAGGTAGAGATATAGCAGACACGATAGGAACAGTCAGGGATGTGATAGAACATATGAAGAGGGATAGGATAGGAGGAGTAGTAGTGGGGATAGATTGGAACAAAGCATTTGATAGAGTAGAGCATGAGTTTTTATTTAGTGTATTAAAGAAGTTTGGGTTTGGGGAGAAGATGGTAGGATGGGTGAGGAGGTTATATGGGAGTGCACGGAGTTGTGTAAAGGTGAATGGGGTTTTAACAGATAGTTTTGAGCTGGGGAGGTCGGTGAGACAGGGATGTCCTCTGTCTGCGTTATTATACGCTTTATCTGTAGAACCACTGGCCACACTTATTAAGAGGGATAAAGGGGTAAAAGGGATAGAGTTACCATACGGGGGAAGGTGTGTTATAAATCACTATGCAGATGACACAACAATCACGGTGAGGGATGCAGGCAGTGTCAGAAGGGTTATTGAGTTGGTGGAAGATTACGGAAGAGCATCAGGGGCCAAGATAAACAAAGACAAGTCAGAAATAATGTATATAGGAAAGGTTGAGAGAGTAGAGGTAGGCTTGAGGGTGGAGGAAAAGTATATAAAGGTGCTGGGAATACACCTGGGGGTGGATAGTAAGGAGGCGAGGGATGTGACATGGAGCGGGGTGATTAATAAAATTAGAACGGTGTGCACAGCATGAAGGGGGAGGAAGTTAAGGTTGAAAGGGAAAGTAGTGGTAGTGAATAGTCTTTTGTTGTCGGTGTGTGTGTACGTGATGAGTGTACTTGAGATGCCACTCTGGGTGATGAATGATTTAAACAAAATTGTGTGTGATTTTATTTGGGAAGGAAAGGGGGTGAAAATTGCACAGAAAACATTGGTTGGAAAGAAGCAGAAGGGTGGTTTGAAATTGATGGATCTGGAAATGAAAAAGACTGCAATAAGAATAAAGACTGTGCAAAAGTACATGGTGGGAAGATGGCACTATGGGTAGAAGGGTCTTTTAAAGAAATACATTAATGAGGTGGGGGGAATAGGTGATTACGGCTGGTGCATGGGTTTTAAGCAGACCATGACAGTCGGGATACCTGAGATTTAAAGGGAGGTGCTAGAGGCGTGCAGGAGGTTTCTGCCAAAGGTACAATATGATTGTGATGGGTTGAATATGTTTGTAAATTTGCCCCTGTTTTTAAATGAAAAATTCAAACACAACACAAAAACACTGAACCGAAATCTATAGGAGGCATTAGCCAAGTTAAAGACCTCATTTATGAGGTCATCCCAGGAATCCTCAGGGATAACTGCATATATGATGCAGTGTGTGAGATCGATGGCATGGAGGATAAAGACAAGGTTAAAAATATACACGATAGGATCAAAAGCAGTATACCAGCGGAATGGGCCGGACTGATTGAAAGGGAATGCGTGAGTATGCAAGAAGTACGTATCCCTGAATTGTATGTGATGGTGGAGGGGGTGAAATGTGGCATGAAAAGTATGAGTGTGAAGAAAGTGTATGATTGGCTGATAGTGGTTGTGTTTAAAGAGCCAGCATCAGTGAATGTGTGGAAGAGGGTGTTTGTGAACTGGGAGGTGGAAAATATATGGGCAAATTGTAATGTAAAATACAACAGCATTGAATGCGAGAATAAAGATTCTCTAATCAAACACAACAGAATTTACACCAACGTTGTACTGAATAAAATAAATAACGAGGTTAATGTGATGTGTGATGTCTGTAGCATCATGAGTTTCACATTTTTTGGATTGTGTGGAACTGGTTGATTTCTTTGAGTTTTAAAAGCACTGATTAGGGAAAACTGGAGTGAGGAGTTTGATGTGGAGGCAGAGTGGAGGATGGTGTTTTTGTTTGGTGTATGTGGGAAAGGTGTGCATTTTAATTTGTGCAATTTTGTTTTAAGTCATGCCAGACTCGCGGTCCTGTTGAGAAGGAACTTTTTACACTTTGAGGTGAACGTCACACAATTATTTAAATCCATTATGAAGAGGGATGTGGGTTTGATTTGCAATTATGTGGGGAGGGGGTGAAAGAATATTTCATCAGTGGGACTACTTTCATTCATGAAAGGGAGGGGGGAGGGATCGCAATCGACGGGTTGATCTTTGAAACACTGCCTGTAGATCCCGAAAAAAAATATATACATAATATTTATTACACGGCTGTTCTTAATGCTGTAGATTAGAACGTTCCGTTCACTTGAATGGGCCTTCCAAAGGTTCGGCGGTCAATTTTTTTGTATAGCAGACCGTTGCTAATAATAATTGACCGCTGTCTGTCAATACTATGTATGGTAACAAATAAATAATAATTTAAAATAAAAAAACGTTTGTAATTGATTTATTCTTTGAGTTGCAATGCATTGATTTTAGTGAGGTTAGTACAGTCATAGCCATAAATGCAATGGTTCTAATATTTGACACTTTTCTTTCGGTGTTTCGGTCTTGGTTTCCTCATTTTTGGTTTCAGCCAAGAATTTATTTCGGTGCATCCCTAATAAATTACAACATAAATTAAACAAATATCTGTGTCGTGTTTTATTTTGAAATTTGAATTTTTATTTTGAAAAGCGTTACGTTCGTATTACTTACGTATGGACGTATATGCGTGCGTGAGCTGTGAGTGAAGGTGAACAGTGACAAGTGACGCTAGCCAGGTTACCCTCAAGATGTCAACTCACGCTAAGAAAAGTTGCAGTGTTTTCAACAAGACATGGACTGCCAAGTATTTCTTTACAGAAATTAAAGGCAAAGCCGTGTGCTTAATCTGTGGTACACAGGTCTCTGTTTTAAAAGATTATAAGTTGAATCGCCACTACACGACCAAGCATGAGGATAAATACAGAAATCTGTCTGATTAAGAGTGCGCGCGGGAGTGTTGCGTTGCTAGCAAAACTGCAAACTTAACAAGGACTTTTTACAAACTTCACACCCCCAGAGATGTAGCCGTCAGGACAAGTTATGTAATTTCTCACAAAATCGCCAGAAAAAGTAAGGCGTTTTCTGACAGAGTTTATTAAGGAGTGCTTATTGGACTGTTGCGCTGATGTGCCCGGAGAAAAGGGGCACATTTGAGAACGTGTCACTCTCCCGACGCACTGTAACGAGGCGGGTTGAGGACATCGCTGGAAACTTGGAGCTTCAGCTGAAGAACAGAGCGGCCGACTTTAGACTGTTTTTCTCTGGCTTTGGATGAGAGCTGCGATGTACGTGACACCGCCCAGCTACTCATCTTATTACGTGGGATAACTAAAGACTTTCAAATCACGGAGGAGTTGGCAGCCATGCTGTCAATGAAAGGGACAACAACAACTGGTAATGACTTGTTCACAGAGGTAAATGCATGTTTGGACATGTTAGGACTGAAATGGGACAAGCTGGCAGGTGTGACAACAGACATTTGTCGAAATCTGACGGGGAATAATTTTGGACTTTTAAAGAGAATGCAGGATTAAGTGACCGAAATGAACCCTGTGCAGAAATTTACATTTTTGCATTGTATTATTCATCAGGAAGTGTCATGTAAGACAGTTAAATGAACCATGTTGTTGATGCTGTAACTAAAGCAGTTAACTTCATCGGCGCGAGAGCATTAAATCACAGACAATTTGTTGCATTTTTGGAGGAAAATGAGATTGAACATGGTGACATAAGCTACTGCACTGTCAGGTGGCTCAGCCTTGGCAAAGTACTGAAAAGGGTCTGCGACAGTCCCGGCGTTATGGGCGGGCTTTAGGGGGCCAGGCCCGCCCCCAGAGTCAGCTGTGCCCGCCCTGGACGGACGAGCCCTTTTTTAACTGACGAGCCTGTCACCAATCACACCTTTTGTTTTGTACAAAAAATTTTAAACATATATATACCATAATAAATAAACATATATTGTGTTGTATATACATGAATCATGATAAAAATAAAAGGGTGTTTGTTCTTAATTTTATTAAAATAATTGTAAATGGATTTGATTGGTTTGTCAAAACGGAAATTGACATGCAGCCTGCATGTCAGGAAGCTATCAGGAATTTGTAAGAGAGAATAGGTAACTTTATGAAAACTAAAGAGATAATTTAGGCTATGGATATACGGCGTTTCCTTAATGTTAAACAACGAGCTCCAAGGTTGGTGGAAGAAAGTGACAAAGACGGCGAAAGTACAGGGAGTAACGTTAGTTCTGAAGTTGTCACGGCCGAAGCTAGCATTAGCCACGGTGCTGCTGGCCGACACTGTAACCCAAAGCAAGGGTCTTCATCACAAGCGGCAGAACCAGGGGATCTCGGCGTTGAGAAACCAAATCAAATTGTCTTGAAAACTTTTCCTGCACGCTTGTTCTCAGGCAAAAAAAGAACTTTCAACAGCGCCTGGTATGGTAGCAGAGGCTGGCTGGAATACTCCATCCAGGCAGACGCTGCATTTTGCTACCCATGCAGAAAGTTCCGACCACCCTCCTCTGCTGTAGACTCGACCTTTACGCTGAGTGGATTTTGCGATTGGAAGCATGCAGTCGAGACTGGGAAAGGACTTAACAAACATGCATCATCAAAAGAACACCAGCTCTGTGAAGCTATGTGGAGAGATAAGGAGAGACGTGTTCAGACGGGTACAGAAATTGCTACGTTGGTAAATACAGAACAGTTGCAACGTAATAGATACTACCTGTCAGCCATCATTGATGCCATTGAGTTCCTTACAGTAAACCAGCTACCTTTTAGAGGGGACAATGATGGTTTTGATAGTATGTCTGGAGATGGCTGTGGCCTATTTTTGTCCTTGTTTGAATACACTTTAAGGAAAGATCCTGTCTTGGCCAGAATAGCAGAGTCTATTCCACACAACGCTAGATACACTAGCCATGATATTCAGAACAACATCATAGACATTATGAGTACTATGGTCACAGAGCAGATTGTGAAAGAGGTTGGCGAGTCATTTTACACTATAAAAGTGGATGGAACTAGAGACTACAGGAACAGAAAATATTTCCATAATTGTGCGTTTTGTCAATGACCTGTACGAGCCAACTGAGCGTCTTCTGACCATTTCCACGACTGACAAGGGGGATGCAGCTACATTGACTGACACAATTATTGAGGAATTAACACAAGCAGGACTGAGTCCCCAAAAAATCATCAGTCAGGTGTATGACGGCGCCTCCCTGATGTCGGGCAAACACGGAGGAGTCCAGAAACTTCTGCAACAGAAACTGCACAGAGACATACCATATGTCCACTGTTTCAATCATCAACTTCATTTGGTGGTCATTCATGCTTTGGCAACTGAGCAAGCTATTTTGGATTTTTTCACAATGTGTAACATGCTCTACAAGTTCTGCAGAAAACCCACAGTCTCCCTTCTCTATAAGGGACAGACCCTGAAGAGACTCTTAGATCAACGCTGGACTGGTCATCTAGGCACGGTCTCTGTTATTTTAAGATCATTTGATGACCTTACCACCCTTTTGCGCGAAGTCAACAGCACCACAGCCTATCCCAAAGACGTGCGAGTTGAAGCAACAGGTTTACTGCAGGCCATGTCTGAACCAAGTTTCAGATTCATCGCTGAGATGGCGCACAAAATCTTGTCATATCTCGCCCCCCCTAACACAATGCTACAGGCAGAGGACATGGATCTGTTTACAGGTTTGCAACTTGTAAATTCAGCATGTACATGTGTTGAAAATCTGCGCTCTGAGACAGAATTCATGGCACTCTTTCAGTGTTGCAAGGATGCAACAGAGGAGCCCGCACCAAAGAGACAGCGCACACCAAACACATCCTTTGCTATGTATGTAGTTGAGGAAAGAATTACACGTGAAGATCCCAACAACGAAACCGAGCTGCGCAGGCTGTATTTTAGTTGTATTGATGCAGTTTGTGGGGAAATGAAGGAGCGTTTTGGGGAGCGCAACTGTGTGCTAATGGATGCGCTCAAATCTCTCGACCCGGAGGATTCTACTTTTTTGGATGTGTCCAAAGTGAAACCTTTACTGGACCTTTCTAATACAGCCATTGTGGAGTCGGAATATACAGTGGCTCGCCGGTTCCTAACTGAGCAAATGAAGGTCTCATCCCCACCTGACGGGGGTAAATGGACAATGAAAAAAGTTCTAAAACACTTCCAAAAACCTCTCGAAGCAATGCAGAGCGTGATGACAGCGCTGAAACACGCTTTGACTTTTGGTGCAAGCACTGCACTCTGTGAGAACTCTTTTTCCACACTAAAGAACATTCTTACAGAACATCGTCTCAGCATGCTTCATCGAAGAAAGGCCAATTTAATGAAGTTGGCATTTGAAAAGGACTTAACAAAGAAATTCAGGGAGGAGTGGAAGGACAGCCTTTTGAGAAGATTTCACTCTGCAGCAAAGCGTCGCCTGCCGCTCTACTAACGGTGAGCTTGTATTTTATGCTGGCTCCCTGTAGTCCATGTTAGAGGCTGAGAGACAGTAAAAAAAACAGCCTAAAAACACCCAAAATGTAATAAAAATGTAACGTTAATACTTGTGATTAAGATGCTTAATTATTGCCACGGTCTACATTATTCTCCCTGTTTTTATTTGTATCGCCATGTTGTTCATGATTTAGGCTAACGCAATTAACCCTATTTGTATATGCTGTATAGGCCTATGGTGGTTGTGCGCAATAGTTGAATGTTCAGTGTACATACTGCGCAGTGAAAATTAAGTCTAAATTAATGCTGTTTCAATACCAAATAAAATTTGTTAAACGTGTAGACCTGTATGCATTCATTCAATACTCATTTGCAAGATAATTAAGATAATGTTGAGATTTATTTAATTTGTGCCCCCCCAAAAATAATGGCACGCCCGTCCGTGAATTTGTGTCTGGAGCCGGGTCTGGTCTGCGACCTGAGAGACCAGATTAAGGATGTGTGTTAAGAAAGGACATGACATCCCAGAGCTTTCAGATAAAGACTGGGTGGCAGACCTCGGATTCGCTGTGGATGTGACTGCACTAATGAATGAACTAAATGTCAAACTGCAGTGCAAGGGCCTTTTTGTGCATGAGATGTACAGTGCAGTGAAGGCTTTCATGAGAAAGTTGCAGCTTATCTCAAGCCAAGTGAAGGACAACATTCTGACCCACTTGCCAACACTAAAGGAAGCCAAAAGATCAGCCGATCACCTCCACAAGTACTCAACCATGTTAGAAGCACTGCATGCAGAGTTTGAGGCGATTTTAAAACTCTTGAGTGAAAAGCACATGGTTTCTTCTCCCTTCAACTGCAGTGTGGCTAATGCACCAAGTGACGTTCAGATGGAACTCATTCTGGCAGAGCACTTCAGGTCAGTCTCACTGCTGGACTTTTACTCCTCCCTCAAAGAGGAGAACTTCCCACACCTGAGGAGGCATGCTCAAAGGATTCTAGTCCTCTTTGGATCTACCTATGTATGTGAACAGACACTCATTGATGAAGTTCAACAAATCCAAACACAGATCCTCTATCACTGATGACCACCTCTCAGCTGTCCTTCGCATAGCAACCTCAAGACATTCAGCCAGATTTCAATGCCCTTGTTCAAGCCCAGAACAGACTGGATTATTCTCACTGAAGAGGAAAAATGAGGTGGAAAACATTACAAGTTATTGTTTGTTGTATTGCTGTATTTCTATAAACTTGTTATGTTGTTTGTTGTTTATCATTGTTTGTGAAGATTAACAAGTTGAAAATAAATAGCACTGATTCAATAATTGTTTATTTTCTTATTTGACCTATACACCACAATTTCACATTGCCTAATATAAATATTTACAGAATAGTTTTATTCTTCTGATTATCAGTACCAGCTATTCAAAATATATAATTTAGTGCATTTACAATGGAAGAAAGTTTAGCAGAATTAAGTTCAAGTTATCGTTGGTGTGGCCCTCTGATACAATTCAGGTTTCTCATGTAGCCCCTTGTAAAAATTAATTGCCCACCCCTGGCCTAGAGTGACCTGATCTTGACCACCAACCGTTTGTTAAAATTTAAGCAACATACATATACAAACGTCGCTCGAAACTATTTTTATGAAACATGACGAATACCAAGACTGCCGACAGGGTGCACCAGAGATCTGCAACGAGATCCAAATGTCATTTCTGACTATGCATTGCGCTATAGGAAGCTCAATAAAGGGATACATTCTGTGTCCTGTCCGTGCTATGGCGAAGACAAATAAGGAGCAGAGTAAAAATGTGTACACACACACACACACTCTTAAAGTTAATGAATTAATTCCTGTCTCACAATAATCGGCTGCGCAACGCACCAGCACAGAGCGTGGACTTTTGTAATTCAATTTTTTTTAAGCAAACCAACCATATCTTTAAACAATTCTAACAACCGCGGGCCACTTCAAATGTGAAAAGAAATCCTTACAGGGAGCCGGATAACATGCTTCTTCTTTCTGTTCTGTTGTAAGCCTATAGTCTTTATCTGTCCACAAACAAGAACGTCAAATGTAGCCTACACATTGTGCATGCTCTCAATGTACAAACGATTTGGTTTGGTGAAAATGACAATGAAAATTGATGAGGACCTGCCACTGAAATGATAGCCTAATGCTGCCGGAGGGAAAACCTATGCACGTTGACATCGATAAGGAATCAGACTGAATCAGTTACTGCCGTCTACATTGAACTAATCCTTTTCTAAAACTAACATTGGACGTGAGCAACGTTCTCACTATATATGTCCTCCTCTATAAAAGCCTGTTTAGTGCAAGCAGAAATTGCTTACGGCCATACCACCCTGAATCATTGCGACAGTCGGTACCCTGCAGCTATGGAGAGAGCGAGAGAGTGAGTGAGTGAATGAGTGAGAGAGGTTTGCTGACTGTGTGTTAGACTGATAGTGTGGATTAGAGTGTGTTTGACAGTTGTGTGTTAGTTTTATTCCCCAAGTAGCTTGCTGTTCGGGGGAACGTCTTTTTTGTTTTTTGAATGAGCGACAGAATGGAAAGGAGAGAGTGAGTAGAGAGGAGTGAGAGAGTGATGAGGAGTAGGACGGACAACATGGCAACTGACAGCGGACCGGCAAACACTACAAGACAGATCACGGACAACGGCATGGCGCAGATATCGACAAAGAATACCGACCATGGAAAGACACCATCTACGAGCAGGATCACGGAGAAAGGCATGACGCAGCAACCGGCAACGAACACAGACATAGGAAAGGTACTGACTACGACTAGGTGCATGGATAATGGCAAAGGTGTGTCGGACTCTTTTCAAAAGAAAGAAAAACTTTGAAAAGGAGCTTACGCTGGCGGTAGAGATTGTCGGAGATGAGATGTGGACTATGATGGAACTGTTGAGTGAGATAAAGAAAACGTGTGGGGTGGTGAATGGCTGCCGATTTAAAGTGCCGAAGTAGTATGAAATAACAATGGCCAATGCAGAAGGCAAGGACAAGTTGTTAGATGGGATTAGAATCATGAAAAGCACAGTGATGGCAAAATAAATTAGAAATGATGAACTTGTAGTGTCTTTCCTAAACCTGCCAACAAGATGGTGTCATATTAGCAAAACTTGCAGAATGGCGATTGAAGGTGATTTCGCCCATTAAAAGAAGATTGTGGCCAGGAACTGACATTGCTGATGGCACCAGGTTCTTAAAAGATTGTTTCACTGAAACTGTGAAATCACTCCCCTACTTAACAAAATTTGAAACACTAGAGGGGGGAGAATACTTTAGAGTGATACAAAGATTGCAGACTATGCATAAAGCCGGGGCACAGTTTCAGAGAATGTCCTGAATTCCGGTGTCACAAATGTCACAAACAGGGGCATTATGCAAGGGAGTGTGTACCTGAATTAATGGACAGAGAAAATGTCCGTGTCGCAGAGGAGGGAAAAATTGTTGACAGCGAGGAGGAGGAGCCAGAGGACAGCGCCAAGGACGTCATGCAGACGGAGAGAGACCCGGATGACACACCAGAGGAGGAGGCGGAGACAGGGGCTCCCGATCGACATCGCATTGGGAAACACGTTGGACGATGTGTGGCCAGAGTGGAGTGTGTCCGGAGAGGGAACCAGTGGGGAACAGGCTTCCCAGGTGACGACTCCAGCGGACGAGAGACTTTCCACCGGCAGCCTTGAGGATAAGCAAGGAGGAGATGAAGATGGCGGCAGAGAAGATAGGGAATCTTGGTTAGAGGACATGTGATTAGAAAATATTTCAAAGGAGGAGAGTGACAGTCGAACACAGACGGAACGAAAGGCGGAGGAGGCCACAAAGAAAAGAAAGCCTGCTCTCCAAGCTGAGGCGAAAAAGAAGAAAGACCAAAGAAGGATCAAATGAAGGTTAGAAACAAAACAATAATTACCTTGTGTCTAATGTTCAGCTTGATTTCATTTAACACAAATCAAAGCAAATTGGAAAAGCTATTATTGAAATGTAAAAAGAATGATACATCTTTGCAAGAAACAAACTGGACAGACAATATCATGAAAGACATAAAAATGAAATGGAAAGCCATGGTTAATGTAAATAATGGTACAGAGAAATCATGTGGGGTGGCGATTTTGATAAAGAATTATATTGTAGAAAACATAAAATAAATCTAGAGATAAAATGGGAAGAATTATAGATTTTTAATTAAAAAACATAGCATATTGATTAATTAATGTATACGCACCAAATATAGAAAAGGACAAAGGTTTTTTCTTGGGTTTCGGAAAATGGTGCGTGGTAAACTATCATAGTGGGAGATTTTAATTTAAAAAGTACGAGGTTGGATTTAGCGAGGGGGAAGAATTTAAAAACGATGTTATCAAGAAAGGTTTTTCTGCAAGATGCATAGTTGTACATTACTTGAAGCTTTTTACTAAAAGGTTTTTAAAGTGATAGGCATTTATATTTCTGCCATACAACCTACAATTTCCTTTACTCTTGTGTCTTTGTAGAACGAGAATGCAGCCCCTTGACACTGGAAATGGTGCTGGAGTTTGCGTCTGGAGCTTCAGCAGTGCCTCCCCTGGGCTTCCCACAGCGTCCTGTCATAGAATTTCTCCATGATGAAGACACTAAAATATTTCTAGAGGCAAACACCTGTGTCATAGTGCTTAGACTGCCCATTCACAAACAATATGATAAATTCAGAAGCTGTATGACAGAAGGAATTGTGCAGGCTCCAAGTTTTGGCATTGCATAATTTTACTTTAATTTTAATTTAGATTATCGATTAATCATTGATCAATCAAAGTCATTTTTCAACCAATAAAGTGTTATTTCCAGGTTCTCAATTGTGAGGATTTTCTACTTTCCTTGTTCTTACATTATTGTACGTTTTTATATTTTTGGGTTTGGAAATGTCGGTTGGACAAAACAAGAAGGATGAAGTCACTTTAGGCTCTAGGATATTGTAACAGGCTTTCCTCACTGTTTTCTAATGTTTTGTAGACCAAACGATTAATCGAGAAAATAAACTACAAATTAATCGATAATGAACATAATTGTTAGTTACAGCCCTATTACATTTATTGACCACCTATGTTCCAGCACAAAGATGTTCTGTTATGTAGTATGCTATTTTGTTCAAATTAGTGTCATTTTCTTAACTGAACACTACAACAATGTTAAGTACTGAAAGGATTGTTATTGTTATTGTTATTAGAGCCTGACCAATACTGTGGTTTTTTGGAGTCAAATATTCTTATTCTTATTTGTATTCCAAGGAATACATGGATTCAACGCCAGTCCATTAATGTCTGGCCTCTGATATATCGCAGTAGATATCCTGGGAAATGCTGGTGCCGTACATACATACAAAACAAAATACAGTATGTAGTTTACTGTATGTAGCACGCTAAAATGTCCCTCTGTAAAAGAGGAGTGGAGCTAAAGATTGCCTAAAAATATAGATCAGTTTGACACTTAGTGTATATTCCAATAGTAATATACCCAGAATGTATTCCAATTAATGGACATAAGTTTGTGGCAACAGAAGGCTTTTTTAGACAATTCCTCATAAGTGCTTTAAAAGCCCTACACACATTTTTTTTTCACTAACTAATTAGACCTCTGCTCAGTTTGCTCTTGGGGGAAGCTATGCTGGGGTCGCAAAACGTAATGAACTAGTAAGAATTACAAAGGTGAACAGTTAAGTTGTACTGTCCAAACAGGTGCAATAAAACAGAGGGCAGGGTTAAGAGTTGCAAAGACAGAGAAACAATGTTATTTTTAGTTAACCTATAAATAATGTGTAAGTTGATAAGGCTGTACTGCTGCTACCTTGTAAGTGTCACTTGCCAATGTACCTATACACGTGTAATATAATCTGAAAAAGTTACAAATCTCACCTGCTCCTTCCAAACTGCAGGAACTGGACATTATCTATTTGCAGTGTATCTGGTAAATATGCACAGATACACATGGACAAAGCATTTAAAATTAAACAACAATCTGATTAGTTATATAAGACAGGAGCCATTAATGACTAAATAGATAGATGCAAATAATATGTTAAGTATTTTCATACTCCAGATCTTTAAAAATATTAAATTAAAGTCAGAGCAGTCTAAGATTGTTTAATTATTTTTTTATCCCATCACCTTTACCTTGGATACTGAGGATTTACTTCCCTCTGAAACTGATAAGTGATCCAGCTGAGTGAGAACAGGGCAAAGCAGACATCTGGGATCAATATGGATGGGGTCTGTCTGTGTGAATCATCCCTCACTGCTATTTTTTATGAACCCATTTTTTTTATAAGCCTTTGGGATCTGAGCCTGTATTAAAATGATTTTATCAGCCTCACTCCTCTTCTGATACTTTTTGGTAGGCCTACTTTGGTTGGGGCTACCTTAGGTAGCACTGATTCATGCTATACTGAATGTTACGTGCAGTGCTTTAGGCCTGCACTTCTATTGCATGCTGGGTGTGTTTGTCCCTTTAATTGCCACCACAGAATCCAGGAAATGCTGATTCCTTCCGGATGCCACCCACCTGATTGGTCCACCACTCCTCAACGGCCAATCCGCTTCCACCAAGGAACATATATAACTGTGCATTTCCTGTTGGAAGCCCCCTTTGCATTTTGACTGGGACGAATCCAACGCCTCATTTGCTAGAGAGCAAGCCATTTGCAAACGCTCTTTAACTTGGTGAACATACTCCGGAATCTTGTGAGAGCACTCTCTACTGTTGACCAAAGTCTCTTTAAGTACCTTCAGAGGTCCTCTGACGGAGTGTCCAAACACAAGCTCAGCAGGACTAAACCCAAGGGACTCCTGTGTTGTTTCACGAAATGCAAACAGAACAAGAGGCACAGCCTCATCCCAGTCTTTCACAGAGTCAAGACAGTGCTTACGAAGTATTGACTTCAGGGTTTGATGAAACCTTTCTAAGGCACCCTGAGACTGAGGATGGTAACTGAACATTCTATATCTGTCATTTTTTAAAGGCCTGGTAATGCAATATACTTTAGTACCTACTTATATTTCATTTTCACCTCTTCCATAATGTTTTCAGTCCAGTTTGTTTCCTGTAAACCTATATTATTTTGTTTGTAATTGTATGGGACCTTTCCTAATTTCGATATGTTTCTCAGCCCGTTTGCATTAAAAGAGACAAGACCAAATTGAGTATATGTGTACGTATTTCATCTTTTCATACCTTTCTTTTTTGCTGCTGTTAGTCTTTCCTTCTTGGCTTTTCTTTTCTTCAGCAGGTCTGTCTATCCACGGTGTCTTCCTTGTCCGACACTGCCTCGACGTCCATTTCCTCCATCCAGCTCTTCCTTGTTTCATCCTGATCCTCATCTGGGGTTTCCTCGATATCCCCCTCCGACAACATGGCTCTCGCGTTGTCCTCTCCAGCTCCTCTATCCCCAGCGGTACCTTCACCGACTCCCAGCCCAGTCGCTCCCCCGATTGGTGGATCCTCTGGCATGACGACGTCGTCCAGAGTGCTGCCGAGTGGCTCCATTTCTGCTGCTGCCGCCGCTGTCTCCGCTGCCAAAAGTGCTGCCGCCACCGCCGCTGTCTCCGCTGCCAAAACTGCCGAGTTCTCTGCTGCCAGCACCACTGCTGTCTCTGCCTCTGCCACCGCTGCTGTCTCTGCTTCCAGCACCACTGCTGCCGCTGCTGCCACCGCCTCTGGTTCGCCGTCCCGCTGTGCTTCATGACTCTCCTCTGCTCGGTCTCCTCCTCTCATGTTACGCATCGGGCATTCCCGTGCGTAATGCCCCTGCATATTACATTTATGACATGTAAATTGTGGGCAATATCTCATAATATGTCCTGCTTGTATGCACAACTGGCATACTCTGACTTGACGGTCATGAATCACTGAAATATTCCGCTCCTCCCAGTGTGTCCAATTTAGTTGAATAGGGCAGTGATTTAAAAGTCTTTAAATTGTACTTTAAAAAACCTTGTCCCGTCTGCTATGTCCATCCCAGGCCACATCCTTCTCTTTATCGGGGATACCGCTTTCACTCCCCACTCGTGCAGTTTGGTCAGGATCACCTCATCAGGTATATACGTTGGCAGGTTTAGGAAGGATAAGACAAGCTCATTATTAGACATCTCCTTTACAAACTGAACTGTCTTTTATTTTTAGCCCATCCAGCAATTTGTTCTTTCCATCGTGATTTCATACTTTTTCTGTGCTTTAAATCGACCGATTACCACCCCACACATCTTCTTGATTTATTTTAACAGTTCCATCATAGATACATTTTCGTCTCCAATTATCTCCACAGCAACTGTCAGTTTCCGCCTATTGTTAGGTCTACTCATCACCACACTGTGGTCACTTTGGCATCTAACTATTGTGACTTACCAGCACATGCGATGGTAAAGACAAATGAGGAGCAGAGTACAGTAAAACAGTGTGTACACACACACACACACACACACACACACACACACACACACACACACACACACACACACACACACACACATTGCCTACACATTGTGCATGCTGTCAATGGACAAACGATTTGGTTTGGTGAAAATGACGATGGAAATCGATGAGGACCTGACACTGAAATGGTAGCTTAATGCTGGCGGAATGAATGCCTATGCATGTTGACATCGAGAAGGAATCAGACTGAATCAATTACTGCCATCTACATTGAACTAATCCTTCTTTTCGAAAAGTGTAACTTCGGGTGTGAGGCTACTTTCTCACTATAGATGTCCTCAATAAAAGCCTATTTAGTTTAGCCCAAAAATTCTTAAATTCTTAAATTCTATATGAAAGAGGACCAAAGAACATAAAATATGATCAATCTGGTGGCTCTTGCCCAAATGGAAGTTATTCAAATGGGCATGTCAGAAGTCACCAGAGGCCAGAACAAAAGACACCATTAATAGGGGCGTAGAATGGCGTACAGTCTACTAGGATACGTTATTTAATAAAGTTAGGTTTGGTAGGATGTAGCCCAACAGGAAGTGGTGTAATTGGAGGGTGACCTTGAGGTCAAGTACACTTGGGAGTAAGCTAGAGCCCTGGGGTCTCTTTTATATGAAAGGGGGCCTCCACTACATATCAATCTTGTGGCTCTAGCCCAACCGGAAGTGTGGGCTACAACTGCCTTTTAGCGTCCAAAGACATTTTCTTAGCGTTGGAAAATCATACTGGTGAGGGTCAGAGTGGGGAGAGAGGACGTCTCTAAACTACGTCAATTTGCGTGTTAGTTAATATGTTGCAGTGTGGGTGACGAGGTTTTTATATGATATAATACACTGGAATGTCACATAGACTAAACAGATTGAGTGTTTGAAATGGGATTATTGTTGCACTATGGATGCCGTAGTCTGCCAAAACAAGAAAAGATATCTAAAACCTGCGTACCTAGATTCACCAATAAGTGGGGATTCACCAATTTTAATAAGTAACAGTATGCAGATCAACAAAAATCAGAAGAGCCAGTACTCTGTACTGCTGAGTGCCAGCCCAATTCAAGCACTGCTGGCTTGACTACACTTGGCATGCAATAGGTCATAGTTTGCATTTGGATCGTCCAATCTGTAGTGCTCAACAGGCACATGAATCTTCTTGCGGGGGAAAATAAGTAACTGGTAGAAATTGTTTGAGTGAGTGAGCAACTAGTTTATGTCCTCTAGCAAGGGACAGGTCAATACAGCTTTGACTGCTCAGCCGTTTGGCATGATTGTAGATTTTATTTATTGTATTCCGTGATCTGACTGGCAGTCAAGTACTTAAGTACGTAAGTAATATATCGAGTCCCTACTGGCAAGTAAGCCCTAGTGACAATCTAAGTGAAATTATATTTAGATAGTCTATAAAATAAATTTCAGTTAAGTCCCCTTCTATCGCCGAATGAGGTACCACAATGGTGATTGAGCCTATGGCATCTGGATCTTCGAGATTGCCACTTTAAGGCCAAATTTCACTTCTGCGTCCAGTTCGTCCGAGCCCACTGCCTTGGTGCTGATGTGGTGACCCACAACGTGCTTCTCATTGTGGATCTGTCTGAAGGTTCCGTCCAGATTCCTCTGCCAGTAGATTTTGTCACTGTTCACCTGCAGAGGACACAGAGAGAGAGAGAAAGAAAGAAAGAAAGAGCTCAACATCTGCTATTATTTCCCCTCGGTGCAAGGCATCTACCACACACACAATACCTTAGGGAAGCAGGGAAAATAATAAAAGACTACAGCCACCTAAGCTATGGACGTTCACATTGCCGTCTGGTAGACATTACCAGAGCGTTCGAGCACAGACAAACTACAATACTTTTCCCCCAGTCCATCAGGCACCTCAACCAGCAACACTAATCGTATTGATCACATAAACACTCCTACACATTCTCTGGTCACTTGTACATTCAATGTGCATTACCTAAATGTAATGTACATTTCACCATCATTTCATCAGCACACTTTATATACATCATAACATTTTATATGAATATTATAATATGGCACTATTATTATATTGTCCATTCATTCTCAGGATACATATGTTATATTCTCTGGAACTGCGGCTAGTGTTTTAATTTGAGTGACACTACTTGCTAATACCTCACATATTTGTTGCATGACATGTCACAAGGAATTTCACTGTTCAGAATGACCCTGTTCAATATTGTGCACATGACAAATAAAATACTTTGGCTTGATGGGGGTGGTCTTTCTAACTACCTCAGCAAAGACAAAGGGCCCGTCGTATGGGAGGTAAACCTGCCCGCTACGCAGGGCAGCGAGAGAGGTAGGCCCACAGCGGAAGGTGCCCTGGCTGGTCTCCTGAGGCGTGGCATCCACCACCTGCCAGCCTCCCATGCCATTTGGCAGGTCCGGGCGAGACATCCAGCATTCGTTCCATACGTGGAAATTATTTTAGAAGAAAAGAGCAGGCACCCTGTTTTACTTGGCCATTCAACACTTAACCCGTAACATAGACTCATGGTAATACACACCAGATGGAGTCGGCATTGTGGTGGTCTGTGGGTTTGAGGTTCTCATCAAGGTAGACATCTGCCATCGGCCATCAACCACACACACTCCACAAAGCGGTTATTTCTTTATCACTGACTATATTGGCAGGCATTACCGCAATGTAAACATATAAGTAATACTATAAGAAAAAGAAGCATGTCATCCGGCTCGATGTAATGATTTCGTTTAACATTTGAAGTGGCCCGCAGTTGTTACAATTGTTTCAAAAAATGGTTTGTTTGCTTCATAAAAATTGAATTAAAAAAGTCCACGCTCTGTGCTGGTGCATTGCGCAGCCGAATATTGTGAGACAGGAATTAATTAATTAACTTGATAAGACTTTGTGTGTGTGTGTGTGTGTGTGTGTGTGTGTGTGTGTGTGTGTGTGTGTGTGTGCGCGCGCGTCTCTCTCTCTCTCTCTCTCTCTCTCTCTCTCTCTCTCTCTCTCTTTCTATGTGTGTGCCTACAGTGTTTTACTCTTCTCCTTATTTGTCTTCGCCATAGCACGTGCTGGTAAGTCAAAATGGTTAGATGGTTAAGTGACCAAAGTGTGGTGATGAGTAGAACCAACAATTTGCGGACGGGACACAGAATGTATCCCTTCATTGAGCTTCCAATGGCGCAATGCATAGTCATTAATTACATTTGGAGAAATGTAGATCTCTTGTTGCAGCTCTCTGGTGCGCGTCTCACTCTCTCTCTCTCTCTCTCTCTCTCTCTCTCCCTCTCTCTCTCTCTCTCTTTCTATGTGTGTGCCTACAGTGTTTTACTCCTCTCCTTATTTGTCTTCGCCATAGCACGTGCTGGTAAGTCAAAATGGTTAGATGGTTAAGTGACCAAAGTGTGGTGATGAGTAGAACTAACAATTTGCGGACGGGACACAGAATGTATCCCTTCATTGAGCTTCCAATGGCGCAATGCATAGTCATTAATTACATTTGGAGAAATGTAGTTCTCTTGTTGCAGCTCTCTGGTGCGCGTCTCACTCTCTCTCTCTCTCTCTCTCTCTCTCTCTCTCTTTCTATGTGTGTGCCTACAGTGTTTTACTCCTCTTCTTATTTTTCTTCGCCATAGCACGTGCTGGTAAGTCAAAATGGTTAGATGGTTAAGTGACCAAAGTGTGGTGATGAGTAGAACTAACAATTTGCGGACGGGACACAGAATGTATCCCTTCATTGAGCTTCCAATGGCGCAATGCATAGTCATTAATTACATTTGGAGAAATGTAGATCTCTTGTTGCAGCTCTCTGGTGCACCCTGCTGGCAGTCTTGGTATTCTGTCGTCCTGTTTCATAGAAATTGTTTTGAGCGACGTTGTAAGTTTATGTATGTTGCTTAAAATTTCACAAACGGTTGGTGGTGAAGATCAGGTCTAGGCCATTGAATGCATTGATGTCAAGTTGAAAAAGAAAAAGCTTACAGCACCTGGTATTCCCAGGCGGTCTCCCATCCAAGTACTAACCAGGCCCGACCCTGCTTAGCTTCCGAGATCAGACGAGATCGGGCGTGCTTTTTTTTTTTTTTTTTTTTTTTCTTTTTTATTAAAAAAAGTCATTTTTCACAGCATTTACAAGGTGCATTCAGCAATGGTTTCCCATTGCATGACATACATGACAGACCCACTGAAAAACATCTGACTGTACCGAATCCCTTCACTTTTCTTGCTCCCACATACATATTTTTTTTTTTTTTTTTTTTTTTTTTTTTAATACACTCGTCATTTTTCAACAAATTACAAACTAGCATTTTTTCAAGTGTTTACAACCACTGTGACTAAAAAATTCAACTAAAAATCTGCACACTACAAAAATCTCTTAATTTCTGAATTGAATAATCTAAATGCTTTCGAAACTAATGTTCTTAATTATTCTAAATAATTCTTTTAACAAATTGCTAAAATTTGTCCACCTAAGTGAATACACTAACAACATTCTTCTTAAAAAATTCACACATCAACTACAAATCAACACAACTGTAACACATTATAAAAAATAAAATCACCAAATTAACATTCATATACCCACTCAATCAACATTTTCTATACATATCATTCGAATTTACACATACACAAAACAAAATAAAACAACAAACAACTCCATTCTCAAAAAAAATTATCATCCCCAACTCTCACATCTCTTCTTTGTCCATACTCCTATTAAAATAATCATTTGTTTACATCTATATTTCCATTACATTCAAATTCCCCCACACTCTCAACCTCCACCACAACGTCCCACACCCCAGCTGTCACACCTTTAGTTCTCCACACATACACACATATCTTTTATCCTTAATTTTCTCATTCATGACTCCCACTGTCTACCTTTCTGATCAATCTTGTGATATCCCATACCTAATTACATTTTTTATTTCGCCGTATAATGATATGTTCCTTTTTGAAAGAAACATCGCCATTAGACAGTTATTCCTGATACTTTGACCAGTACTTTATTGGTTGTGCTGGTTATGTAAAGAAGATTGATATATGAAACCTCATCCACACACACCAATCACATGTTCACATACCCTACAAACATCCTCTCATGTCACACATACATCACATTCATAACACAAAATTTATTAAATCAATGTAATCAAACACAAAAAATCCACAAAATTCACATCCACTTATCAAACCCTATAAATCTTCACCAAACACAATGTCTATCAAAATCCACCAAACTCAAACCCTTACTCCCCCCCACAATACTTCCTGTTTAACTTCGCCCCCCAAGTCAACCGCACTCCATGATATCGCTGAAAAAAACAGTTATTCTCCTCAACATCAACCCCTCCAAAAATTCTCCTGTCTCACCTTAACCCTAGCACATATATTCTTTTATTTTTTTCACCTATATTCTATCAGTTTGTATCACACTTTCACTATGTCTCCAATCTTCCCTCACCCTTTTTTTTTGCTCGCCCCTTTTCCTTATAGTGCAGACCTGATCTAACTGTTGGTGTTTACTGAAAACTTCTCCTTGTTGATGCATCTTGTAACCGCTGTACACTGTCTGTCCCCGCTGTACTAACTAAACTAACCTAACACTGTCTCTCCAACTAAACTCTCACTCCCCACCTTTACCCTACTATACAACATCACCAACCTATCCCCAAATCCAAATCTCTCTAATGCCCTAAACATAAACCCGTGCTCCACTCTATACGCTTTGTTGAAATCTACACTCAAAACTATCCTCCTCCTCCTTTCATGTGCCTTACTACATCCCTGACTGACCCTATCTGTCCGCAATGTTCCCTCCCCGAACACTGTACGCTTGTGTCGATGAAACGATGGATCCCACTACTGACTTGATTCTGCCAGTACCTTTGTTATTATTTTATAATCCGTGTTTAATAGGGTGATCCCTCTGTAATTCCCCAGCTGCATTTTACTACCCTTTTTCTTGTATATTAATGTGATCAAACCTGTTGACATCGCTTCACTGACCTGTTCCGTCCTTTCCATTTCCTTATACACCTTCAACAAAATTGGACTTAACAGCTCACTGAAACATTTATAGAATTCACCCGTCAGACCATCAGATCCAGGGCTTTTGTCGTTGGACAGAGTCTTTATGGCTGCTTTCACTTCAAACTCCGACAAATCACCTTCACACACTATCCTCTCACTGTCTGAAAGTCTGGCTTCTACAGTTCTTAACACCTCTTCTATACTGTCTTCATCTACACTATCTTTCTTAAACAAATTACTATAAAACCCCTGTACTGTTTCCAAGACCCCGACAAAATCCCTCACTACCTCCCCTTTCCCATTCTCCACTGCATCCAGATATGTTCTACCCTGTTTCTGCTTTTCCAGCCCCAGGAAGAAGGATGTACATTTTTCCCCTTCCACCGCATACTGTGCCCGGCTCCTAATTATTGCCCCTTTACATTTCTCTTTTTCATACGCTTCTAATTCTCCTTTGACTTCCATGAATTCCGCTATGCTTCTATTTGGGCTTTTCTCCATTTGTTTTAATTCTTCCGCCATTCTCTCTCTTAGCAGATATTCTCTGCTCCTTCTCACTTGATTCCTATTTTTACAGTACCTTATACTTAACTTTCTCACCCGTGTTTTCACGCCTTCCCACCATTCACACACATCCTCCTCATACATCTCACACTGAGTTTGCTCCCTCACACACTCCTCTATCATTTCTTTATAATCCTTCTCTGCTAACACACTTGCATTTAGACACCATACCCCCCCACCCCTTCCATTTTTTCTGTCCCCCAGTTTAAATGTAATTGCGGCATGATCACTATAACCAGTAAATCTATATTGTATATTGCTTATTGTTTTTACAATATTCTGCAGTGCCAAACATAAATCAATTCTACTTTGTTTCAAAACGCCGCTCACTACCTGTCTCCTTGAGAATTCCCTCTTACTTGCATTCTCCATCCTCCATACATCTATCAAATTTTGGTTGTCTATCATTTTCAACAAACCTCTCTGTGCTGAGTCTTGCCTGAACTTATCCACCCTATACACATCCAATTTAGTGCAAAACACATTGAAATCACCCACCAAAATACAATTCCCCGTACAGAGCCGCCCTAGTGCAACAAAAAAATCCCTCTTTTCTACTTCCTTATTAGGAGCATATACATTAATTAATCTAAAAGAGACATCTTGTAGATCAAACTCTATCCCTATCACCCTCCCTTCCCCATCATTACACATTTCTTTTACATTTTCCACCACATTCTTTTTCACTAGGATAGCTACCCCACCTGATCTTTCCGTTCTACAATTAGCAAATAGCATCCCACTCCATCTTTTCTTGATTTCTGGTATTTTATCTGGTGTCCAATTGGTTTCCTGGATCACTAAAATATCAGATGCAAAGTTTACCAACACTTCCTCAAGTTTCTCACTACTCCTAAGACCATTGATATTAATTGAGGTAAGCGTGATCATTAAAGGAATGCTAGAAAGAGTGAATACTATCTTTACAATCATTCTTTTAGTTTTCCTTTCTTCCTTTCATTTTGTGTTACAGACACCGCTAACCTGCTGGGTTTTTCTAGGAGCGCCCTCTTCCTCCCTCCCACCATTGACAAAAGTTCCTCCTCAGGCTCATTTCTATCTATCTCCTTACCTTTCCCTCCCATAGCCTTTCCAGTCTTTGAGGTCTCGCAGCTTACCGATATTTCTCCCTGACACCCAGCTTCACTAACTGCTATACCAGCTGTTCCCTCACTAGCTCCAATTGCCACCCTTCCCTTCACTTCCGATCTCACTTTCCCTGTAAGCAAAAGCCCCTTTTGGACTCTTCTCCCTCCGGTGGCCTCTTCACCCTCCTCAATGCTCCTGCCCGCCTTCACATATCTAAGTGTAGGGCCCTTCAATGTGGCCCAATCAACATCCCGAACAGACTCCATTTCCTCCCCCACACTTTCTCCCCTCCGTTCGACTGTTTGGCCTGCTGGCCTCATCTCCTCCATCAGCTCTTCTCCCCCCATTCTCTCTTCCTCCCCCTCTTCTTCTCCTTCCTCATTGTCTGTCCTCCTTCCCTCCTCTATATCCGATATGCTTCCTCCCTCTTCCTCATCCCCTTTATTGACATTACACACACAGTTTGAAGCCCTGATCCCACATTCTATGCACTTTGGCTCTGTGTATACACACTCCCTTGCATAATGTCCCTGCTCCCCACACTTCCTGCACAGGAAATCTGGGCACTCACGGACAATGTGCCCTGGTTGTAAACACAGTCTACATACCTTTACCTGGCGATCATGTATCACTCGGAAATATTCCGCACCCGTCTCAGTATCAAAACGAGTTGAATATGGTAGAGATCTGACATTGTCCGTAAACTTCACTTTAACAAAGCGGGTGCCCTCCACGATCCTCGTCCCTGGCCACATCCTCCTCCTAATGGGTGAAACAGCTTTCACTCCCCAGTCCAGCAGTTTGCGTAGGATTTCCTCATCAGTGATGTATACCGGTAGACCAATGAACGACACCACCATCTCATCATTAGTTAGTTCTTTTACCATAACCCTGGTGTTCTTGATTTTGAAGCCGTCCAGCAGTCTCCTTTTCCCATTTTGATGGTTCATTGTGATTTCATATTTGTTGATCCCGATGTAGCGACATCCAACAACCAACCCACACATGTCCTTGATGGTTCTCAGCAACTCCATCATCGTTATTTTGTCCTCTCCCATTAATTCCACCAACATCGTCAATTCCTTGCTGTAGGTCGGTCCCTCCATTGTTGTTTCTCTCCTTTGTTCGCTTCCTCCCAACTCC
>JACYXH010000832.1:0-77500 GCA_026745465.1 Lota lota
GAACAGAGAGACGCACTGCTTTGTCAACAGAGCTGTCCAATTGGTTGGGATAAGTTTGGTTGTAAATGTTACAGGGTTTCTGATGTGCAGGGATCTGGAATGAGAGCAAGACGTTCTGTGTTTCCCAGGGAGCAGATCTGGTGGTTGTGGACAGTAAAGAGGAGATGGACTTCATCAACAGGAACCTCTCTAACCTCTGGCTCGGAGCGACAGATGAGGCCAGAGAAGGGATGTGGAGATGGGTTGATGGAACCGTCCTGTCAGTGGATAAACCCTCCTGGAGCAGAGGGAAACCTGACGGTGGTGAGGACAAGAACTGCCTCATGCTAAAGGTCTCGGAGAAGACCAAATATAAATGGAGAGGTGAGAGATGTGAAATCCAAAGAAAGGGGATTTGTGAACGTGATTTAGTAAAATGATTGATGAAAACATTTCTTTGTACCTATTTTGTACATCATAATGCAAACAGACGTTGGCTGTTTCTTTCAATAGTTTTTGGGTTCCGCCATTCGATAAGAGCTGTGATTGGCTGCAAGGTGTTGTTTAAAAGGAGATGACATGAATACTTCACTGTTTACTGCAGGAGCTGTACATACTTGCTGCTCTTTTTACTCTTTTATTATTATTATTTTTCAATGTTTCCACAGTTTCTCTTGGTGCTGGAGGCTGAGGTTAGGTGGTAAAGAGTCATGACAGTCATTGGTTGGTTTTCAGTCGCTGTAAACCACACTAGTTCTCTATCTAGGGCCGCCTTTGTCCCCTCAACGGTGTCAAGATCACCCTTCAAAATATGAAATCGACATTTACAACGAATGTGTTCAATGTAGACGTTTAAAAAATATGTTAAATGTTGAATTGTATTTTGACTTTGATACCACGTGGTGTGACCACCACAAAACACTTATGTAAATGATCTAGTTGTTCCACGGTGTTCAGATAGCAGAACAGTAGACTTGTGTCCTGGTGTCTGAACAGGCTTGTAGGTCTTTACTTGGACTCTTTCAGCGGCTCCAAGAGACTGATTTTACAAGGTGTACAAGTCTGAACCCAAGTGGTCAAACAAGATGTTGTCGCTTCAAAAATGCTAGCAATTTAGTTTTGTGTTACTGAAGGAACACTGTTGAATGTATACGGTATATGCATTCACACACATTCAGAGTAAATTGCAATGAAGTCCGTAAATCTACTGTATATTGAGGTGTGTTTGATTTAGTGAATATATATATGTATTTTTAAAGAATCTCTTGAGTTATATATTTTGCTTATTTCATTATTTGGATTTGGTTAAGCCTTTGTCTCTTTGAACAGACATTGAATTGATATTAAACTACTTTTGGGTCTGGTGAATAAATAATTACTATTGCCAATCAAATGTTTCATCTGTAATATTTTTAATGGCAGTGTTTACCCTGAATTTTTCTGATCTTTTCAAAACACCACTTAGCATATGTTATTTCTATATGTTTGTATAAATTATTAACCAAAAGTTTTGTACAATCTCTTGAATGTCTTAACCCTATTCTATGTCAAATCAATAATAAATCGAATATGAAACAATAATTTGAAATCTTTTTTTTATTAACAAATATTAATATTAAATGTTTTAAGGT
The DNA here is from genome assembly GCA_026745465.1 of Lota lota. NCBI lineage: Eukaryota > Metazoa > Chordata > Actinopteri > Gadiformes > Lotidae > Lota > Lota lota. The sequence goes on from JACYXH010000832.1 coordinate 1,611, forward strand.
CCTGTGTTTCTTCTCTTCAAGCAGAGAATCAAGTTCTGCTATGTAACTCATTTCTGAGTAAATCAGGATATCATGGTGTATAAACATGGTAACACATCATTGATATCAGCTATCTGATCACAAGCCATGTTGGAGCGACTAATGCTTGTTTTTACGATAAGATAAACTCTGTGAAAACAGTTTTGACCAGAATATGGCTGAGGAGATTTACGCCAGGCCCAACATGATGACCGACGCCAGGTATACACAAGGAGAGAGAGAGGAGAGGAAAATGGACATCTTGGTTAGTCCTGAGAGCCTCAGAGATCAACACCAGGACCATGTGGGGACAGAGGAGTCCTCCATGTCTCTGAGAACAGGAAGAAGTTAGCGGCCGGACGCTGTGAGCCCTCCTAGGTGTCCGATCAGGGCTGTGGTGGTGCTTCTGGGCATGCTGTCTGTTGTCCTGCTGGCTGGACTGCTTGGGTTGGCAGTGCAGTACAAGACCGACATGGAGAAGAGCATCAAGTAGAAGACCGCCGTGGAGAAGACCATCATGGAGAAGACCGCCATAGAGAAGACCATCATGGAGAAGACTGTAAGCATGGACAGAGACATGGAGCAACTTCGCCAAAGGCTGAATAGTTTGACAGAACAGAGAGACGCACTGCTTTGTCAACAGTGCTGTCCAAGTGGTTGGGATAAGTTTGGTTGTAAATGTTACAAGTTTTCCAATGTGTGGGGATCCTGGAATAAGAGCAGGAGGTTCTGTGTTTCCCACGGAGCAGATCTGGTGGTTGTGGACAGTAAAGAGGAGATCGACTTCATTAGCAGGTACGGCTCGTCCTTCTGGCTCGGAGCGACAGATGAGGCCAGAGAAGGGATGTGGAGATGGGTTGATGGAACCGTCCTGTCAGTGGATAACCCCTCCTCGAGCGGAGGGGAACCTGGCGGTGGTGAGGACAGGAACTGCCTCGTTCCAACGTGGGTCTGGGAGCAGAACCAATATAAATGGACTCGATCGGCAGATGAGAGATGTGAAGTCAGTATGAGGGGGCTTTGTGAACAGAATTTAATGAAGTGACTGATAAAAACATTTATTTCTGCCTATTTTGTACATGTACCCTTTTACTTAATGCCAATATATTGTACATCGACAGTTTTGTTTCATACTTGTTGGGTTCCGCCATTCGATAAGAGCTGTGATTGGCTGCAAGGTGTTCCTTAAAAGGAGATGACATGAATACTTCACTGGTCACTGCAGGAGCTGTACATACCTGCTGCTCTTGTTGCCTTTTTTCAATGTTTCCACAGTTGCACTTTGTGCTGGAGGCTGAGGTTAGGTGGTAAAGAGTCATGACAGTCATTGGTTGGTTTTCGGTCTCTGTAAACCACACTAGTTCTCTATCTAGGGCCGCCTTTGTCCCCTCAACGGTGTCAAGATCACCCTTCGAAAGAAAATCTATTTTTTAACAGATGTGATAAAAGACGTTTTGAACTAGATTGTTTTTTTAAATATCGAATTGTATTTCGACCTTGTTGCCATGTAGTGTGATCGCAACAAAAACACTTGGATATCAATTATCTTGTAATGCTACATTTAAGATGAAGCCTGATTTTTAAAAGCTGTAAAGGTCTGACCCCAAGTGGTCAAACAAGACATTTTCGCTTCAAAAATCCTAGAAGCTTAGTTTTGTGTTATTGAAGGAACACTTTTGAAGGTACAAACGCATATACATGCATTCACACACAATCAGAGTAAAGCTGTTTGCTTCAGTGATTCTTTTTTTTAAAAGCTCTTGAATAATATTGTTTGCTTATTTTATTTGGATTTAGTTTGGACTTGGTCTCTTTGAACAGACATTGAACTGATATTAAATTACTTTTGGGACTGATAAATAAAAAAATTATTGTTGCTAATCAAATGTTTCATCTGTAATATTTTTAATGGCAGTGTTTACCCTGAACTTTTCAGATCTTTTCAAAATACCACTTAGCATATGTTATTTCTATATGTTTGTATAAATTATTAACCAAAAGTTTTGTACAATCTCTTGAATGTCTTAACCCTATTCTATGTCAAATCAATAATAAATCGAATAAGAAAGATTAATTTGAAATCGTCTAACCTTTTTATTAACAACAAATATTATTATTAAATGTTTTAAGGTCCTGTGTTTCTTCTCTTCAAGCAGAGAATCAAGTTCTGCTATGTAACTCATTTGTGAGTAAATCAGGATATCACGGTGTATAAACATGGTAACACATCATTGATATCAGCTACCTGATCACAAGCCATGTTGGAGCGACTAATGCTTGTTTTATATTCACACTTTCATCTTCATTGCAATGAATGACGACGTGCCCTTGAGCAAGTGTCTTCAGAGCAGCAGGTTGCTGGTGTGTCTATGAAACCACAGCAGCAGTTCCACAACACCAGTTTGACCAGTCAGTAACGTGATAACCTGACGGAACAGCACAGCACGCGTCCACACTGGGCTTCATCTGATTGGTTGTCCATCCGCCCATCATCCCAGAGACCCGGGGGTCTGGGAGCCGGGGCCCCGAAGGCGTCCCTCAGCAGGCGGTCCAGGTTGTGTGTGTGCTGGTCCCGGGTGGGGCCCGCCCCGCCCAGCTGGAGGGGCTGGAGGTGTGGATGGGGTGGGGCGTACGGGAAGGGAGCGTGCAGCTGGCTCAGCGTCAGCCAGAAGGCGTCCGGGTCCACCTGGATCAGGTGACGGAACACGCTGGCAGGGAGCAGGAAGGGGAGGGGTCAGCCACACACGGAGCCACCTTTTCACTTGGGTGCAGGATCTCAATAGGATTTCATGTGTTCATATTTCACCCATCGTGCTCGTTTGGCTTGAATCCAACTGGTGGGACTTTGTAACATTTCTTGACCCTCACCCATTTCTTGGCCAAATTACAATTACATTTTAAGAAGTGTGTGTGTGTGTGTGGGGCGGGGGGGTTGACTGTGGCACTGCTACCTTAGACACGCCTCCTGAAGGCTGATTGGTTGTCTACAGCTCAGGTAGGGAAGGCAGGCATCACAGACAGCATCCAGGTCAGCCTCACCTGAACCACACGGTAACACAGAGGAATAAAGACGTGTGTATTAATACATGTGTATGTACGGGGGCGGGGTTAGTCTAGTGGTTAGGCTGTCCAAAGGGTCCGGGTTCGATCCCAGAGTTCCTCTGCTTCTCTCTCCAGGATGATGGCAGCTAAATGTAGGAGCAGGACCCAGACATGAAAATGTCTTTAAGAATTAATATTAAACTTTTTGAGAAGCTCAGTTTGCTCCTTTGAAATATTTTTTGCCAGTGTACACTGAAGAAGACAAAACTCAGCTTGTGGAGTTTCCTTCAGAAATGACAAACTCTTGGTTGACCACCAGGGGTCAGACTTGTACAGCTTGTAAAGTCAGGCTGTGGGAGCAGAACCACAAGCCTAATAGCAGAATACAAATCTACTGTTCTGTTTTCTGCTCACCAGATACGAGAAGCACACAGCTTTGAACAGACACCAATGTTGTTAACAGTATTTGTTTGTTGTATTTGTTAAAGGAACAGTAGGCAAAATTTCTGTAAACGATTAAGTAAAAAAAAGAGCAAATGATTCATAACATTCCAGCATCTATCTGAAAAGTAAATTGTTCTAAATTAAAAAACAAAATTCAAGGAGTTTGCTTGATTGTAGTTGGCTGTCCAAAAATGGTCAACCTGCCGGTCAGAAAACAACTAATCAGTCTTATCAAATTCCTGTCAGTTAGTTGAATTTCCTCTGAATCTTGCCTATTGCTCCTTTAAGGAAGACTCAGATAACAGGCTGTGAGAACAAACGAAGTCAGATATTTAAACACAAAGTGGATTCTTACAGTTGACTTCTCAATATTGGAATCGGTTGAAGTGAGAAAGTTGGAATTACAAGATAATTTGTGCTGTAGTGATCACAGTACATGGTACCAAGGTCTTTTCAATTCAACATTAAATATGTTGTATATTTTACACCTTCCCTTCACTCTTTATGCTATTTATTGGTGTTGTACTATCCCATCATAAGTCATTGCTGAGCTCTTTGATATAGTTTGCCCTTACTTAAACATTGAAATACAGCAAAATACTTGAATACTTAAAACACAATGGCCGGTTTGCCTGCTCCCTTATGTAATTAGTGTTTGACAAAGTATTTGTTTGATCTTCTGGGTGGAGACGCCATTTCAAACCAACAGTTTTGCATGTTAATGTGCCTTTGTTTACATCTAGTTTGACTATATTACAGGATTTGTAATCAAAATGAAAATAATCGATATGAAGTAGTCCGTTGTGCTGCCGTGTTACTTATGAAGCGCTCAACACATGACTAGTGACCTGAACTCATTACTTCCTGTTGTGTCTTGGTGCTGGGGGGCTCTGTGCTTCAAATTAGACTGGAGCTTTATTATTCTACGTTAAATATACAACCTTTGACCAGAAAAAGACTAGTCAACTAAAGAAAAAAACACTGAAATGTGGATATGGTTGTTAAAAAAAAAAAAACTGTATTGCGGTTGTTTAATCATCCCCTGCGGTTGCCTTGGCAACACCGAAGTGTTTTGATATTACGGTTACCGTGACAGCCCAACCTGTTGGACAGACTTCCTGTTTGGTGATAGCGGGTGTTAAGACTTTGGCATGCTGGCATACAGAACGCACAGAAAGACCAACCACTCGTAGGAGTAGGACGATAAGATAAACTCTGTGAAAACACTTTTGACCAGAATATGGCTGAGGAGATTTACGCCAGGCCCAACATGATGACCAAGGTCAGGTATACACAAGGAGAGAGAGAGGAGAGGATAGTGGACATCTATGCTAGCCTTGAGAGCCTCAGAGATCAACACAAGGACCATGTGAGGACCAAGGAGTCCTCCATGTCTCTGAGAACAGGAAGAAGTCAGCTGCCGGACGCTGTGAGCCCTCCTAGGTGTCCTATCAGGGCTGTGGTGGTGCTTCTGGGCCTGCTGTCTGTTGTCTTGCTGGCTAGACTGCTTGGGTTGGCAGTGCAGTACAAGACCGTCATAGAGAAGACTGTAAGCATGGACAGAGACATGGAGAAGACCATCAAGGAGAAGACCGCCATGGAGAAGACCGTCATGGAGAAGACTGTAAGCATGGACAGAGACATGGAGCTACTTCTCCGAAGGCTGAAGAATTTGACAGAACAGAGAGACTCACTGCTTTGTCAACAGTGCTGTCCAAGTGGTTGGGATATGTTTGGTTGTAAATGTTACCGGCTTTCTAATGTGCAGGGATCCTGGAATGACAGCAGGATGTTCTGTGTTTCCCACGGAGCAGATCTGGTGCTTGTGGACAGTAACGAGGAGATTAACTTCATTAGCAGTTACGGCTTGTACTTCTGGCTCGGAGCGACAGATGAGGCCAGAGAAGGGATGTGGAGATGGGTTGATGGAACCGTCCTGTCAGTGGATAACCCCTCCTGGAGAAGATGGGAACCTAACGGGGGTGAGGACCAGAACTGCCTCGTTCTAACGTGGGTCTGGGAGCAGAACCAATATAAATGGACTCGATGGGCAGATGAGAGATGTGAAGTCAGTATGAGGGGGCTTTGTGAACAGAATTTAATAAAGTGACTGATAAAAACATTCATTTGCGCGTATTTTGTACATATACCTTTTCACTTAATGCCATTATACATCTTCTGTTTTGTTTCATACTTGTTGGGTTCCGCCATCAGAAAAGAGCTGTGATAGGCTATCTTATGCCAGTTTGTGTATCTGAGATTTTTGAGTTTACTTTATTAAAAGCCTTTTTGTTTAATCACCCCGAATACTAGTCTGCATTTGGGTTATTTTCCTTTTGTTCCAGCTGCCCTGCTAGCACTGGTTGTGACAGTTCTGGTTCTTGCCACTATTGGGTTCACCTCTGTTCCTCAACCATCCACCAGCTCCAGGATGGAGTCAGGCCTGCTAGGCCCAGCTCATCTCTTCAACCATCCACCAGCTCCAGGATGGAGTCAGGCCTGCTAGGCCCAGCTCATCTCCTCAACCGGTGAGATCAATCCATTTGGATCACTTTTCTCTTAATTCTCTTCATAAGTTGTTATTCTTCTGTTTCTATTGATGTTGTATATTTCACCTTTTTTAAAAGCAACTGTTTGAATTATATTTGTAGCACTTAAAGGAATTTAAAGGTATTCTGTTGGGACTTGGTCTCTTTAAACACACATTGAACTGATCTTTAATTTGCAAAAGACTGATGAAGAAAACATTTATATTGCCAATCCAGTATTTCATCAGCTTTAATTATTTTAAATGCAATGTTTGCACTGAACTTTTCTCATAATGACGGTCCATTTTTAATTTTTTAATCATTAATATCAAAAATTCTATAATATCTTTCACTCTTAATAAATTGTAAATGAAACAATATTTAGAAAACATATAACCTTTCACTTAACTTTACCATTTTATTTTGGCATAAGCCTATGGCAATAAGTATTTTATGAATGTCCTAATGTATATTTGGTCCATTTGAAGGAGGGAGAATAATCAATCTTACTGTTATGACCCAAAGTGATGCAGCGCACATACCACTGACACACTGTCTCTAGAAGCAGAAGTGGAAAATAGCATCCGCTTAAAATACTTCATTTTTTATTAAAGTGGGTGTTAAGACTTTGACATGATATCATACTTAACTCACAGAAAGACCAAGCACACCAAGTAGGACGATAAGATAAACTCTGTGAAAACAGTTTTGACCAGAATATGGCTGAGGCCAGGCCGAACATGATGACCGAGGACAGAAATACACAAGGAGAGAGAGAGGAGAGGATAGTGGACATCTTGGTTAGTCCTGAGAGCCTCAGAGATCAACACCAGGACCATGTTGGGACAGAGGAGTCCTCCATGTCTCTGAGAACAGGAAGAAGTCAGCTGCCGGACGCTGTGAGCCCTCCTAGGTGTCCTATCAGGGCTGTGGTGGTGCTTCTGGGCCTGCTGTCTGTTGTCCTGCTGGCTAGACTGCTTGGGTTGGCAGTGCAGTACAAGACCGTCATGGAGAAGACTGTAAGCATGGACAGAGACATGGAGAAAACCATCAAGGAGAAGACCATCATGGAGAAGACTGTAAGCATGGACAGAGACATGGAGCAACTTCGCCAAAGGCTAAAGAATGTGACAGAACAGAGAGACTCACTGCTTTGTCAACAGTGCTGTCCAAGTGGTTGGAATACGTTTGGTTTTAAATGTTACCGGCTTTCTGATGTGCAGGGATCCTGGAATGAGAGCAGGAGGTTCTGTGTTTCCCACGGAGCAGATCTGGTGGTTGTGGACAGTAAAGAGGAGATGGACTTCATTAGCAGGAACAGCTCGTTCTTCTGGCTCGGAGCGACAGATGAGGCCAGAGAAGGGATGTGGAGATGGGTTGATGGAACCGTCCTGTCAGTGGATAACCCCTCCTGGAGCAGAGGGGAACCTGACGGTGGTGAGGACAAGAACTGCCTTGTGGTAACGTGGGTCAGGGAGCAGAACCAATATAAATGGACTCAATGGGCAGATGAGAGCTGTGAAGTCACTATGAGGGGGCTTTGTGAACAGAATTTAATAAAGTGACAGATAAAAACATTCATTTGCGCGTATTTTGTACATATACCTTTTCACTTAATTCCATTATACATCTTCTGTTTTGTTTCATACTTGTTGGGTTCCACCATCAGAAAAGAGCTGTGATTGGCTGCAAGGTGTTCCTTAAAAAGAGAGGACATGAATACTTAACTGGTCACTGCTGGAGCTGTACATAGATGCTTTTCTTGTTACCTTTAAAATAAAATGTTTCCACAGTTGCTCTTGGTGCTGGAGGCTGATAGCCTGGGAACCAGACCAATCTTGCAAACTCATGTTTAATTTGCTCTGCAACAGTCTGCAATTCGTCTGGTGATGCCAGGCTACATACAGATAAGGGATGTGAAGCCCAAAACGTGGTACTTTGTGAAAAGAATTGAATAAAATTATTGATAAAATTATTTAGTTGTGCTTATTTTGAACATGTTCCTCTTCACTTAATGCCAACATACATCACCCTTTTTGTTTCATACTTGTTGGGTTCCGCCATCCCATAAGAGCTGTGATTGGCTGGTTTTCAGTCGCTGCAAACCACACTAGGTCTCTATCTATGGCCGCCTTTGTCCCCTCAACGGTGTCAAGATCACCCTTCCAAAAAAGGAAATGTTCATTTCTTAACACGTGGTAAAAGGCTGTTTGAACAAGATTGTTTTTTTTAAATATTGAATTGTATTTCGACCTTGGTACCATGTAGTGTGATCGCTACAAAACACTTGGATATCAATTATCTTGTAATGCTACTCTGTTAAGATAGAGCCTGATTTTAAAAGCTGTACAAGTCTGAACCCAAGTGGTCAAACAAGACATTGTCGCTTCAAAAATCCAAGAAGCTTAGGTTTGTGTTATTGAAGGAACACTTTTGAAGGTACATATGCATATACATGCATTCACACACATACAGAGTAAATCTAGTGTCTATTCAGCTGTGTTTGCTTCAGTGAATTTAAACTTTTTTTAAAGAAGCTTTTGTGCTTATGTTTTATTTGGATTTAATTTGGAGTTGGTCTCTTTTAACAGACATGGAACTGATATTAAATTACTTTTGGGACTGATGAATAAATAATTACTATTGCCAATCAATTGTTTCTTCTGTAATATTTTTGATGGCAGTGTTTGCCCTGAACTTTTCTGATCTTTTGAAAATACAGCTTAAAATTTATAATTCTATATGTTGGTGTAAATCATTAAGAAAAAAGAATTTAACCATTATTTGAATGTACGTTCCCACTCTTAACCCTATTCTTTGTCAAATCAATAATAATTTGTGTAAGAAACAATAATTTGAAATCCTCATTACCTTTTTATTAACAAATCTAAAAATATTAATATTAAATGTTTAAAGGTCCTGTAGTTGTTTTCTTTAAACAGAACCAAGTTCTGTTATGTAACTCATTTCTGAGTAAATCAGGATATCACGGTGTATAAACATGGTAACACATCATTGATATCAGCTACCTGATCACAAGCCATGTTGGAGCGACTAATGCTTGTTTTATATTGACACTTTCATCTTCATTGCAATGAATGACGACGTGCCCTTGAGCAAGTGTCTTCAGAGCAGCAGGTTGCTGGTGTGTCTATGAAACCACAGCAGCAGTTCCACAACACCAGTTTGACCAGTCAGTAACGTGATGACCTGACGGAACAGCACAGCACGCGTCCACACTGGGCTTCATCTGATTGGTCATCCATCCGCCCATCCTCCCAGAGACCCGGGGGTCTGGGAGCCGGGGGCCCCGAAGGCGTCCCTCAGCAGGCGGTCCAGGTTGTGTGTGTACTGGTCCCGGGTGGGGCCCGCCCCGCCCAGCTGGAGGGGCTGGAGGTGTGGATGGGGTGGGGCGTACGGGAAGGGAGCGTGCAGCTGGCTCAGCGTCAGCCAGAAGGCGTCCGGGTCCACCTGGATCAGGTGACGGAACACGCTGGCAGGGAGCAGGAAGGGGAGGGGTCAGCGACACACGGAGCCACCTTTTCACTTGGGTGCAGGATCTCAATAGGATTTCATGTGTTCATATTTCACCCATCGTGCTCGTTTGGCTTGAGTCCAACTGGTGGACATTTGGAAAATGTCTTGACCCTCACCCATTTTTTTGGCCAAATTACTTTGCAACACGAAGTTAATCACATGAAGGCCATGAGATTCTCCATTTTATGAAGTGTGTGTGTGTGTGTGTGTGTGTGTGTGTGTGTGTGTGTGTGTGTGTGTGTGAGAGTGAGAGAGAATCAGTTGACTGTAGTGCTGCTACCTTAGACACGCCTCCTGAAGGCTGATTGGTTGTCTACAGCTCAGGTAGGGAAGGCAGGCATCACAGACAGCATCCAGGTCAGCCTCACCTGAACCACACGGTAACACAGAGGCATAAAGACGTGTGTATTAATACATGTGTATGTACGGGGGCGGGGTTAGTCTAGTGGTTAGGGTGTCCAAAGGGTCCGGGTTCGATCCCAGAGGTCCTCTGCTTCTCTCTCCAGGTTGATGGCAGCTAAATGTAGGAGCAGGACCCAGACATGAAAATGTCTTTAAGAATTAATATTAAACTTTTTGAGAAGCTCAGTTTGCTCCTTTGAATTAGTTTTTGCCACAGTGTACACTCAAGAACATAAAACTCAGCTTATGGATTTTCCTTTGAAATGACAAACTCTTCGTTGACCACCAGGGGTCAGACTTGTACAGCATGTCAATTCAGGCTGTTGGAGCAGAACCACAAGCCTAATAGCACAAATCTACTGTTCTGTTATCTGCTCACCAGATACCAGAAGCACACAGCTTTGAACAGACACCGATGTTACGAACAGTATTTGTATGTTGTGTTTGTTAAAGGAACAGTAGACAATATTTCTATAAACGATTAAGTAGAAAAAATATCTAATTACTCGTAACATTCCAGCATATATCTGAAAAGAACATTTTTCTAAATTGAAAACTAAATTCTAGGAGTTTCATTTGACTGTAGTAGGCTGTCTGAAAATGGTCAACCTGCCGGTCAGAAAACAACTAATCAGTCTTTCCAAATTGATGTCAGTTTGTATAATTTCCTCTTAAGCTTGCCTACTGCTCCTTTAGGGAAGACTCAGATAACAGGATGTGAGAACAAATGAAGTCAGATATTTAAACACAAAGTGGATTCTTACAGTCGACTTCTCAGTATTGGAATCGGTTGAAGTGAGAAAGTTGGCATTACAAGATCATTTGTGCTGTAGTGATCACAGTACATGGTACCAAGGTCTATTCAATTCAATAATAAATATGTTGTATATTTTACACCTTCCCTTCACTCTTTATGCAATTTATTGGTGTTGTACTATCCCAGCATTATAAGTCATTGCTGAGGTCTTTGATATAGTTTGCCCTTGCTTAAACATTGAAACACAGCTAAATACTTGAATTACTTAAAACACAATGGCCGGTTTGCCTGCTCCCTTATGTAATTTGTGTTTGACAAAGTATTTGTTTGATCTTCTGGGTGGAGACGCCATTTCAAACCGACAGTTTTGCATGTTAATGTGCCTTTGTTTACATCTAGTTTGACTATATTACAGCATTTGTAATCAAAATGAAAATAATCGATATGAAGTAGTCCGTTGTGCTGCCGTGTTACTTATGAAGCGCTCAACACATGACTAGTGACCTTAACTCATTACTTCCTGTTGTGTCTTGGTGCTGGGGGGCTCTGTGCTTCAAATTAGACTGGAGCTTTATTATTCTACGTTAAATATACAACCTTTGACACAGAAAATGACTATTCAACTAAATAAAAAAACACTGAAATGTGGATATGGTTGTTTAAAAAAAAACGGTATTGCGGTTGTTTAATCATCCCCTGCGGTTGCCTTGGCAACACCGAAGTGTTGCGATATTGCGGTTACCGCGACAGCCCAACTTGGTAGACAGACTTCCTGTTTGGTGATAGTGGGTGTTAAGACTTTGGCATGCTGTCATACAGAACACACAGAAAGACCAACCACTCGTAGGAGTAGGACGTTAAGATAAACTCTGTGAAAACAGTTTTGACCAGAATATGGCTGAGGAGATTTACGCCAGGCCCAACATGATGACCAAGGCCAGGTATACACAAGGAGAGAGAGAGGAGAGGATAGTGGACATCTACGCTAGCCTTGAGAGCATCAGAGATCAACACCAGGACCATGTGGGGACAGAGGAGTCCTCCATGTCTCAGAGAACAGGAAGAAGTCAGGGGCCGGACACTGTGAGCCCTCCTAGGTGTCCGATCAGGGCTGTGGTGGTGCTTCTGGGCCTGCTGGCTGTTGTCCTGCTGGCTGGACTGCTTGGGTTGGCAGTGCAATACAAGACCGTCATGGAGAAGACCATCAAGGAGAAGACCATCATGGAGAAGACCATCATGGAGAAGACTGTAAGCATGGAACGAGACATGGAGCAACTTCGCCAAAGGCTGAAGAATGTGACAGAACAGAGGGACTCACTGCTTTGTCAACAGTGCTGTCCAAGTGGTTGGGATGAGTTTGGTTGTAAATGTTACTTGTTTTCCAACGTGTTGGGATCCTGGAATAAGAGCAGGAAGTTCTGTGTTTCCCAAGGAGCAGATCTTGTGATTGTGGACAGTAAAGAGGAGATGGACTTCATTAGCAGGTATGACTGGTACTTCTGGCTCGGAGCGACAGATGAGGCCAGAGAAGGGATGTGGAGATGGGTTGATGGAACCGTCCTGTCAGTGGATAACCCCTCCTTTAGCAGAGGGGAACCTGACGGTGGTGAGGACCAGAACTGCCTCAAGGTAACGTGGGTCTGGGAGCAGACCTATTATAAATGGGCAGATGAGAGTTGTGAAGTCGGTATGAGGGGGCTTTGTGAACAGAATTTAATGAAGTGACTGATAAAAACATTCATTTATGCCTATTTTGTACATGTACCTTTTTACTTAATGCCAACAGACATCGGCTGTTTTGTTTCATACTTATTGGGTTCCGCCATTCAATAAGAGCTGTGATTTGCTGCAAGGTGTTCCTTAAAAGGAGATGACATGAATACTTCACTGGTCACTGCAGGAGTTGTACATAGATGCTGCTCTTGTTGCCTTTTTTCAATGTTTCCACAGTTGCTCTTGGTGCTGGAGGCTGAGGTTAGGTGGTAAAGAGTCATGACATCATTGGTTGGTCTTCAGTCGCTGTAAACCACACTAGTTCTCTATCTAGGGCCGCCTTTGTCCCCTCAACGGTGTCAAGATTACCCTTCAAAATATGAAATCGACATTTACAACAAATGTGTTCAATGTAGACGTTTAAAAAATATGTTAAATGTTGAATTGTATTTTGACTTTGGTACCACGTGGTGTGACCACCACAAAACACTTATGTAAATGATCTAGTTGTTCCACGGTGTTCAGATAGCAGAACAGTAGACTTGTGTCCAGGTGTCTGAACAGGCTTGTAGGTCTTTACTTGCGACTGTTTCAGCGGCTCCAAGAGCCTGATTTTACAAGCTGTACAAGTCTGAACCCAAGTGGTCAAACAAGACGTTGTCGCTTTCAAAAATGCTAGCAATTTAGTTTTGTGTTATTGAAGGAACACTGTTGAATGTATACGGTATATGCATTCACACACATTCAGAGTAAATTGCAATAAAGTCCGTAAATCTACTGTATATTGAGCTGTGTTTGATTTAGTGAAAATATATATGTATTTTTAAAGAAGCTCTTGAGTTATTTAGTTTGCTTATTTTATTATTTGGATTTGGTTTAGCCTTTGTCTCTTTGAACAGACATTGAATTGATATTAAACTACTTTTGGGTCTGGTGAATAAATAATTACTATTGCCAATCAAATGTTTCATCTGTAATATTCTTAATGGCAGTGTTTGCCCTGAATTTTCAGATCTTTTCAAAATACCACTTAGCAGATATGTTTTTCTATTTGTTTGTATAAATTATACAAAACATATAGAAATAACATATGCTAAGTGGTATTTTGCAAAGATCAGAAAGGTTAAGGGCAAACACTGCCATTAAGAATATTACAGATGAAACATTTGATTGGCAATAGTAATTATTTATTCACCAGACCCAAAAGTAGTTTAATATCAATTCAATGTCTGTTCAAAGAGACAAAGGCTAAACCAAATCCAAATAATAAAATAAGCAAAATAAATAACTCAAGAGCTTCTTTAAAAATACATATATATTTTCACTAAATCAAACACAGCTCAATATACAGTAGATTTACGGACTTTATTGCAATTTACTCTGAATGTGTGTGAATGCATATACCGTATACATTCAACAGTGTTCCTTCAGTAACACAAAACTAAATTGCTAGCATTTTTGAAGCGACAACGTCTTGTTTGACCACTTGGGTTCAGACTTGTACAGCTTGTAAAATCAGGCTCTTGGAGCCGCTGAAACAGTCGCAAGTAAAGACCTACAAGCCTGTTCAGACACCAGGACACAAGTCTACTGTTCTGCTATCTGAACACCGTGGAACAACTAGATCATTTACATAAGTGTTTTGTGGTGGTCACACCACGTGGTACCAAAGTCAAAATACAATTCAACATTTAACATATTTTTTAAACGTCTACATTGAACACATTTGTTGTAAATGTCGATTTCATATTTTGAAGGGTAATCTTGACACCGTTGAGGGGACAAAGGCGGCCCTAGATAGAGAACTAGTGTGGTTTACAGCGACTGAAGACCAACCAATGATGTCATGACTCTTTACCACCTAACCTCAGCCTCCAGCACCAAGAGCAACTGTGGAAACATTGAAAAAAGGCAACAAGAGCAGCATCTATGTACACTCCTGCAGTGACCAGTGAAGTATTCATGTCATCTCCTTTTAAGGAACACCTTGCAGCAAATCACAGCTCTTATTGAATGGCGGAACCCAATAAGTATGAAACAAAACAGCCGATGTCTGTTGGCATTAAGTAAAAAGGTACATGTACAAAATAGGCATAAATGAAATGTTTTTATCAGTCATTTTACTAAATTCTGTTCACAAAGCCCCCTTTCTTTGGACTTCACATCTCTCATCTGCCATTTATAATAGGTCTGCTCCCAGACCCACGTTACCTTGAGGCAGTTCTGGTCCTCACCACCGTCAGGTTTCCCCTCTGCTCCAGGAGGGGTTATCCACTGACAGGACGGTTCCATCAACCCATCTCCACATCCCTTCTCTGGCCTCATCTGTCGCTCCGAGAGCCAGAAGTACGAGTCATACCTGCTAATGAAGTCCATCTCCTCTTTACTGTCCACAATCACAAGATCTGCTCCTTGGGAAACACAGAACTTCCTGCTCTTATTCCAGGATCCCAACACGTTGGAAAACAAGTAACATTTACAACCAAACTCATCCCAACCACTTGGACAGCACTGTTGACAAAGCAGTGAGTCCCTCTGTTCTGTCACATTCTTCAGCCTTTGGCGAAGTTGCTCCATGTCTCGTTCCATGCTTACAGTCTTCTCCATGATGGTCTTCTCCATGATGGTCTTCTCCTTGATGGTCTTCTCCATGACGGTCTTGTACTGCACTGCCAACCCAAGCAGTCCAGCCAGCAGGACAACAGCCAGCAGGCCCAGAAGCACCACCACAGCCCTGATCGGACACCTAGGAGGGCTCACAGTGTCCGGCCCCTGACTTCTTCCTGTTCTCTGAGACATGGAGGACTCCTCTGTCCCCACATGGTCCTGGTGTTGATCTCTGATGCTCTCAAGGCTAGCGTAGATGTCCACTATCCTCTCCTCTCTCTCTCCTTGTGTATACCTGGCCTTGGTCATCATGTTGGGCCTGGCGTAAATCTCCTCAGCCATATTCTGGTCAAAACTGTTTTCACAGAGTTTATCTTAACGTCCTACTCCTACGAGTGGTTGGTCTTTCTGTGTGTTCTGTATGACAGCATGCCAAAGTCTTAACACCCACTATCACCAAACAGGAAGTCTGTCTACCAAGTTGGGCTGTCGCGGTAACCGCAATATCGCAACACTTCGGTGTTGCCAAGGCAACCGCAGGGGATGATTAAACAACCGCAATACCGTTTTTTTTTAAACAACCATATCCACATTTCAGTGTTTTTTTATTTAGTTGAATAGTCATTTTCTGTGTCAAAGGTTGTATATTTAACGTAGAATAATAAAGCTCCAGTCTAATTTGAAGCACAGAGCCCCCCAGCACCAAGACACAACAGGAAGTAATGAGTTAAGGTCACTAGTCATGTGTTGAGCGCTTCATAAGTAACACGGCAGCACAACGGACTACTTCATATCGATTATTTTCATTTTGATTACAAATGCTGTAATATAGTCAAACTAGATGTAAACAAAGGCACATTAACATGCAAAACTGTCGGTTTGAAATGGCGTCTCCACCCAGAAGATCAAACAAATACTTTGTCAAACACAAATTACATAAGGGAGCAGGCAAACCGGCCATTGTGTTTTAAGTAATTCAAGTATTTAGCTGTGTTTCAATGTTTAAGCAAGGGCAAACTATATCAAAGACCTCAGCAATGACTTATAATGCTGGGATAGTACAACACCAATAAATTGCATAAAGAGTGAAGGGAAGGTGTAAAATATACAACATATTTATTATTGAATTGAATAGACCTTGGTACCATGTACTGTGATCACTACAGCACAAATGATCTTGTAATGCCAACTTTCTCACTTCAACCGATTCCAATACTGAGAAGTCGACTGTAAGAATCCACTTTGTGTTTAAATATCTGACTTCATTTGTTCTCACATCCTGTTATCTGAGTCTTCCCTAAAGGAGCAGTAGGCAAGCTTAAGAGGAAATTATACAAACTGACATCAATTTGGAAAGACTGATTAGTTGTTTTCTGACCGGCAGGTTGACCATTTTCAGACAGCCTACTACAGTCAAATGAAACTCCTAGAATTTAGTTTTCAATTTAGAAAAATGTTCTTTTCAGATATATGCTGGAATGTTACGAGTAATTAGATATTTTTTCTACTTAATCGTTTATAGAAATATTGTCTACTGTTCCTTTAACAAACACAACATACAAATACTGTTCGTAACATCGGTGTCTGTTCAAAGCTGTGTGCTTCTGGTATCTGGTGAGCAGATAACAGAACAGTAGATTTGTGCTATTAGGCTTGTGGTTCTGCTCCAACAGCCTGAATTGACATGCTGTACAAGTCTGACCCCTGGTGGTCAACGAAGAGTTTGTCATTTCAAAGGAAAATCCATAAGCTGAGTTTTATGTTCTTGAGTGTACACTGTGGCAAAAAACTAATTCAAAGGAGCAAACTGAGCTTCTCAAAAAGTTTAATATTAATTCTTAAAGACATTTTCATGTCTGGGTCCTGCTCCTACATTTAGCTGCCATCAACCTGGAGAGAGAAGCAGAGGACCTCTGGGATCGAACCCGGACCCTTTGGACACCCTAACCACTAGACTAACCCCGCCCCCGTACATACACATGTATTAATACACACGTCTTTATGCCTCTGTGTTACCGTGTGGTTCAGGTGAGGCTGACCTGGATGCTGTCTGTGATGCCTGCCTTCCCTACCTGAGCTGTAGACAACCAATCAGCCTTCAGGAGGCGTGTCTAAGGTAGCAGCACTACAGTCAACTGATTCTCTCACTCTCACACACACACACACACACACACACACACACACACACACACACACACACTTCATAAAATGGAGAATCTCATGGCCTTCATGTGATTAACTTCGTGTTGCAAAGTAATTTGGCCAAAAAAATGGGTGAGGGTCAAGACATTTTCCAAATGTCCACCAGTTGGACTCAAGCCAAACGAGCACGATGGGTGAAATATGAACACATGAAATCCTATTGAGATCCTGCACCCAAGTGAAAAGGTGGCTCCGTGTGTCGCTGACCCCTCCCCTTCCTGCTCCCTGCCAGCGTGTTCCGTCACCTGATCCAGGTGGACCCGGACGCCTTCTGGCTGACGCTGAGCCAGCTGCACGCTCCCTTCCCGTACGCCCCACCCCATCCACACCTCCAGCCCCTCCAGCTGGGCGGGGCGGGCCCCACCCGGGACCAGTACACACACAACCTGGACCGCCTGCTGAGGGACGCCTTCGGGGCCCCCGGCTCCCAGACCCCCGGGTCTCTGGGAGGATGGGCGGATGGATGACCAATCAGATGAAGCCCAGTGTGGACGCGTGCTGTGCTGTTCCGTCAGGTCATCACGTTACTGACTGGTCAAACTGGTGTTGTGGAACTGCTGCTGTGGTTTCATAGACACACCAGCAACCTGCTGCTCTGAAGACACTTGCTCAAGGGCACGTCGTCATTCATTGCAATGAAGATGAAAGTGTCAATATAAAACAAGCATTAGTCGCTCCAACATGGCTTGTGATCAGGTAGCTGATATCAATGATGTGTTACCATGTTTATACACCGTGATATCCTGATTTACTCAGAAATGAGTTACATAACAGAACTTGGTTCTGTTTAAAGAAAACAACTACAGGACCTTTAAACATTTAATATTAATATTTTTAGATTTGTTAATAAAAAGGTAATGAGGATTTCAAATTATTGTTTCTTACACAAATTATTATTGATTTGACAAAGAATAGGGTTAAGAGTGGGAACGTACATTCAAATAATGGTTAAATTCTTTTTTCTTAATGATTTACACCAACATATAGAATTATAAATTTTAAGCTGTATTTTCAAAAGATCAGAAAAGTTCAGGGCAAACACTGCCATCAAAAATATTACAGAAGAAACAATTGATTGGCAATAGTAATTATTTATTCATCAGTCCCAAAAGTAATTTAATATCAGTTCCATGTCTGTTAAAAGAGACCAACTCCAAATTAAATCCAAATAAAACATAAGCACAAAAGCTTCTTTAAAAAAAGTTTAAATTCACTGAAGCAAACACAGCTGAATAGACACTAGATTTACTCTGTATGTGTGTGAATGCATGTATATGCATATGTACCTTCAAAAGTGTTCCTTCAATAACACAAACCTAAGCTTCTTGGATTTTTGAAGCGACAATGTCTTGTTTGACCACTTGGGTTCAGACTTGTACAGCTTTTAAAATCAGGCTCTATCTTAACAGAGTAGCATTACAAGATAATTGATATCCAAGTGTTTTGTAGCGATCACACTACATGGTACCAAGGTCGAAATACAATTCAATATTTAAAAAAAACAATCTTGTTCAAACAGCCTTTTACCACGTGTTAAGAAATGAACATTTCCTTTTTTGGAAGGGTGATCTTGACACCGTTGAGGGGACAAAGGCGGCCATAGATAGAGACCTAGTGTGGTTTGCAGCGACTGAAAACCAGCCAATCACAGCTCTTATGGGATGGCGGAACCCAACAAGTATGAAACAAAAAGGGTGATGTATGTTGGCATTAAGTGAAGAGGAACATGTTCAAAATAAGCACAACTAAATAATTTTATCAATAATTTTATTCAATTCTTTTCACAAAGTACCACGTTTTGGGCTTCACATCCCTTATCTGTATGTAGCCTGGCATCACCAGACGAATTGCAGACTGTTGCAGAGCAAATTAAACATGAGTTTGCAAGATTGGTCTGGTTCCCAGGCTATCAGCCTCCAGCACCAAGAGCAACTGTGGAAACATTTTATTTTAAAGGTAACAAGAAAAGCATCTATGTACAGCTCCAGCAGTGACCAGTTAAGTATTCATGTCCTCTCTTTTTAAGGAACACCTTGCAGCCAATCACAGCTCTTTTCTGATGGTGGAACCCAACAAGTATGAAACAAAACAGAAGATGTATAATGGAATTAAGTGAAAAGGTATATGTACAAAATACGCGCAAATGAATGTTTTTATCTGTCACTTTATTAAATTCTGTTCACAAAGCCCCCTCATAGTGACTTCACAGCTCTCATCTGCCCATTGAGTCCATTTATATTGGTTCTGCTCCCTGACCCACGTTACCACAAGGCAGTTCTTGTCCTCACCACCGTCAGGTTCCCCTCTGCTCCAGGAGGGGTTATCCACTGACAGGACGGTTCCATCAACCCATCTCCACATCCCTTCTCTGGCCTCATCTGTCGCTCCGAGCCAGAAGAACGAGCTGTTCCTGCTAATGAAGTCCATCTCCTCTTTACTGTCCACAACCACCAGATCTGCTCCGTGGGAAACACAGAACCTCCTGCTCTCATTCCAGGATCCCTGCACATCAGAAAGCCGGTAACATTTAAAACCAAACGTATTCCAACCACTTGGACAGCACTGTTGACAAAGCAGTGAGTCTCTCTGTTCTGTCACATTCTTTAGCCTTTGGCGAAGTTGCTCCATGTCTCTGTCCATGCTTACAGTCTTCTCCATGATGGTCTTCTCCTTGATGGTTTTCTCCATGTCTCTGTCCATGCTTACAGTCTTCTCCATGACGGTCTTGTACTGCACTGCCAACCCAAGCAGTCTAGCCAGCAGGACAACAGACAGCAGGCCCAGAAGCACCACCACAGCCCTGATAGGACACCTAGGAGGGCTCACAGCGTCCGGCAGCTGACTTCTTCCTGTTCTCAGAGACATGGAGGACTCCTCTGTCCCAACATGGTCCTGGTGTTGATCTCTGAGGCTCTCAGGACTAACCAAGATGTCCACTATCCTCTCCTCTCTCTCTCCTTGTGTATTTCTGTCCTCGGTCATCATGTTCGGCCTGGCCTCAGCCATATTCTGGTCAAAACTGTTTTCACAGAGTTTATCTTATCGTCCTACTTGGTGTGCTTGGTCTTTCTGTGAGTTAAGTATGATATCATGTCAAAGTCTTAACACCCACTTTAATAAAAAATGAAGTATTTTAAGCGGATGCTATTTTCCACTTCTGCTTCTAGAGACAGTGTGTCAGTGGTATGTGCGCTGCATCACTTTGGGTCATAACAGTAAGATTGATTATTCTCCCTCCTTCAAATGGACCAAATATACATTAGGACATTCATAAAATACTTATTGCCATAGGCTTATGCCAAAATAAAATGGTAAAGTTAAGTGAAAGGTTATATGTTTTCTAAATATTGTTTCATTTACAATTTATTAAGAGTGAAAGATATTATAGAATTTTTGATATTAATGATTAAAAAATTAAAAATGGACCGTCATTATGAGAAAAGTTCAGTGCAAACATTGCATTTAAAATAATTAAAGCTGATGAAATACTGGATTGGCAATATAAATGTTTTCTTCATCAGTCTTTTGCAAATTAAAGATCAGTTCAATGTGTGTTTAAAGAGACCAAGTCCCAACAGAATACCTTTAAATTCCTTTAAGTGCTACAAATATAATTCAAACAGTTGCTTTTAAAAAAGGTGAAATATACAACATCAATAGAAACAGAAGAATAACAACTTATGAAGAGAATTAAGAGAAAAGTGATCCAAATGGATTGATCTCACCGGTTGAGGAGATGAGCTGGGCCTAGCAGGCCTGACTCCATCCTGGAGCTGGTGGATGGTTGAAGAGATGAGCTGGGCCTAGCAGGCCTGACTCCATCCTGGAGCTGGTGGATGGTTGAGGAACAGAGGTGAACCCAATAGTGGCAAGAACCAGAACTGTCACAACCAGTGCTAGCAGGGCAGCTGGAACAAAAGGAAAATAACCCAAATGCAGACTAGTATTCGGGGTGATTAAACAAAAAGGCTTTTAATAAAGTAAACTCAAAAATCTCAGATACACAAACTGGCATAAGATAGCCTATCACAGCTCTTTTCTGATGGCGGAACCCAACAAGTATGAAACAAAACAGAAGATGTATAATGGCATTAAGTGAAAAGGTATATGTACAAAATACGCGCAAATGAATGTTTTTATCAGTCACTTTATTAAATTCTGTTCACAAAGCCCCCTCATACTGACTTCACATCTCTCATCTGCCCATCGAGTCCATTTATATTGGTTCTGCTCCCAGACCCACGTTAGAACGAGGCAGTTCTGGTCCTCACCCCCGTTAGGTTCCCATCTTCTCCAGGAGGGGTTATCCACTGACAGGACGGTTCCATCAACCCATCTCCACATCCCTTCTCTGGCCTCATCTGTCGCTCCGAGCCAGAAGTACAAGCCGTAACTGCTAATGAAGTTAATCTCCTCGTTACTGTCCACAAGCACCAGATCTGCTCCGTGGGAAACACAGAACATCCTGCTGTCATTCCAGGATCCCTGCACATTAGAAAGCCGGTAACATTTACAACCAAACATATCCCAACCACTTGGACAGCACTGTTGACAAAGCAGTGAGTCTCTCTGTTCTGTCAAATTCTTCAGCCTTCGGAGAAGTAGCTCCATGTCTCTGTCCATGCTTACAGTCTTCTCCATGACGGTCTTCTCCATGGCGGTCTTCTCCTTGATGGTCTTCTCCATGTCTCTGTCCATGCTTACAGTCTTCTCTATGACGGTCTTGTACTGCACTGCCAACCCAAGCAGTCTAGCCAGCAAGACAACAGACAGCAGGCCCAGAAGCACCACCACAGCCCTGATAGGACACCTAGGAGGGCTCACAGCGTCCGGCAGCTGACTTCTTCCTGTTCTCAGAGACATGGAGGACTCCTTGGTCCTCACATGGTCCTTGTGTTGATCTCTGAGGCTCTCAAGGCTAGCATAGATGTCCACTATCCTCTCCTCTCTCTCTCCTTGTGTATACCTGACCTTGGTCATCATGTTGGGCCTGGCGTAAATCTCCTCAGCCATATTCTGGTCAAAAGTGTTTTCACAGAGTTTATCTTATCGTCCTACTCCTACGAGTGGTTGGTCTTTCTGTGCGTTCTGTATGCCAGCATGCCAAAGTCTTAACACCCGCTATCACCAAACAGGAAGTCTGTCCAACAGGTTGGGCTGTCACGGTAACCGTAATATCAAAACACTTCGGTGTTGCCAAGGCAACCGCAGGGGATGATTAAACAACCGCAATACAGTTTTTTTTTTTTTAACAACCATATCCACATTTCAGTGTTTTTTTCTTTAGTTGACTAGTCTTTTTCTGGTCAAAGGTTGTATATTTAACGTAGAATAATAAAGCTCCAGTCTAATTTGAAGCACAGAGCCCCCCAGCACCAAGACACAACAGGAAGTAATGAGTTCAGGTCACTAGTCATGTGTTGAGCGCTTCATAAGTAACACGGCAGCACAACGGACTACTTCATATCGATTATTTTCATTTTGATTACAAATCCTGTAATATAGTCAAACTAGATGTAAACAAAGGCACATTAACATGCAAAACTGTTGGTTTGAAATGGCGTCTCCACCCAGAAGATCAAACAAATACTTTGTCAAACACTAATTACATAAGGGAGCAGGCAAACCGGCCATTGTGTTTTAAGTATTCAAGTATTTTGCTGTATTTCAATGTTTAAGTAAGGGCAAACTATATCAAAGAGCTCAGCAATGACTTATGATGGGATAGTACAACACCAATAAATAGCATAAAGAGTGAAGGGAAGGTGTAAAATATACAACATATTTAATGTTGAATTGAAAAGACCTTGGTACCATGTACTGTGATCACTACAGCACAAATTATCTTGTAATTCCAACTTTCTCACTTCAACCGATTCCAATATTGAGAAGTCAACTGTAAGAATCCACTTTGTGTTTAAATATCTGACTTCGTTTGTTCTCACAGCCTGTTATCTGAGTCTTCCTTAAAGGAGCAATAGGCAAGATTCAGAGGAAATTCAACTAACTGACAGGAATTTGATAAGACTGATTAGTTGTTTTCTGACCGGCAGGTTGACCATTTTTGGACAGCCAACTACAATCAAGCAAACTCCTTGAATTTTGTTTTTTAATTTAGAACAATTTACTTTTCAGATAGATGCTGGAATGTTATGAATCATTTGCTCTTTTTTTTACTTAATCGTTTACAGAAATTTTGCCTACTGTTCCTTTAACAAATACAACAAACAAATACTGTTAACAACATTGGTGTCTGTTCAAAGCTGTGTGCTTCTCGTATCTGGTGAGCAGAAAACAGAACAGTAGATTTGTATTCTGCTATTAGGCTTGTGGTTCTGCTCCCACAGCCTGACTTTACAAGCTGTACAAGTCTGACCCCTGGTGGTCAACCAAGAGTTTGTCATTTCTGAAGGAAACTCCACAAGCTGAGTTTTGTCTTCTTCAGTGTACACTGGCAAAAAATATTTCAAAGGAGCAAACTGAGCTTCTCAAAAAGTTTAATATTAATTCTTAAAGACATTTTCATGTCTGGGTCCTGCTCCTACATTTAGCTGCCATCATCCTGGAGAGAGAAGCAGAGGAACTCTGGGATCGAACCCGGACCCTTTGGACAGCCTAACCACTAGACTAACCCCGCCCCCGTACATACACATGTATTAATACACACGTCTTTATTCCTCTGTGTTACCGTGTGGTTCAGGTGAGGCTGACCTGGATGCTGTCTGTGATGCCTGCCTTCCCTACCTGAGCTGTAGACAACCAATCAGCCTTCAGGAGGCGTGTCTAAGGTAGCAGTGCCACAGTCAACCCCCCCGCCCCACACACACACACACACTTCTTAAAATGTAATTGTAATTTGGCCAAGAAATGGGTGAGGGTCAAGAAATGTTACAAAGTCCCACCAGTTGGATTCAAGCCAAACGAGCACGATGGGTGAAATATGAACACATGAAATCCTATTGAGATCCTGCACCCAAGTGAAAAGGTGGCTCCGTGTGTGGCTGACCCCTCCCCTTCCTGCTCCCTGCCAGCGTGTTCCGTCACCTGATCCAGGTGGACCCGGACGCCTTCTGGCTGACGCTGAGCCAGCTGCACGCT
Organism: Lota lota; assembly: GCA_026745465.1. NCBI lineage: Eukaryota > Metazoa > Chordata > Actinopteri > Gadiformes > Lotidae > Lota > Lota lota. The sequence goes on from JACYXH010000832.1 coordinate 25,959, forward strand.
CCCTTCCCGTACGCCCCACCCCATCCACACCTCCAGCCCCTCCAGCTGGGCGGGGCGGGCCCCACCCGGGACCAGCACACACACAACCTGGACCGCCTGCTGAGGGACGCCTTCGGGGCCCCCGGCTCCCAGACCCCCGGGTCTCTGGGATGATGGGCGGATGGACAACCAATCAGATGAAGCCCAGTGTGGACGCGTGCTGTGCTGTTCCGTCAGGTTATCACGTTACTGACTGGTCAAACTGGTGTTGTGGAACTGCTGCTGTGGTTTCATAGACACACCAGCAACCTGCTGCTCTGAAGACACTTGCTCAAGGGCACGTCGTCATTCATTGCAATGAAGATGAAAGTGTGAATATAAAACAAGCATTAGTCGCTCCAACATGGCTTGTGATCAGGTAGCTGATATCAATGATGTGTTACCATGTTTATACACCGTGATATCCTGATTTACTCACAAATGAGTTACATAGCAGAACTTGATTCTCTGCTTGAAGAGAAGAAACACAGGACCTTAAAACATTTAATAATAATATTTGTTGTTAATAAAAAGGTTAGACGATTTCAAATTAATCTTTCTTATTCGATTTATTATTGATTTGACATAGAATAGGGTTAAGACATTCAAGAGATTGTACAAAACTTTTGGTTAATAATTTATACAAACATATAGAAATAACATATGCTAAGTGGTATTTTGAAAAGATCTGAAAAGTTCAGGGTAAACACTGCCATTAAAAATATTACAGATGAAACATTTGATTAGCAACAATAATTTTTTTATTTATCAGTCCCAAAAGTAATTTAATATCAGTTCAATGTCTGTTCAAAGAGACCAAGTCCAAACTAAATCCAAATAAAATAAGCAAACAATATTATTCAAGAGCTTTTAAAAAAAAGAATCACTGAAGCAAACAGCTTTACTCTGATTGTGTGTGAATGCATGTATATGCGTTTGTACCTTCAAAAGTGTTCCTTCAATAACACAAAACTAAGCTTCTAGGATTTTTGAAGCGAAAATGTCTTGTTTGACCACTTGGGGTCAGACCTTTACAGCTTTTAAAAATCAGGCTTCATCTTAAATGTAGCATTACAAGATAATTGATATCCAAGTGTTTTGTTGCGATCACACTACATGGCAACAAGGTCGAAATACAATTCGATATTTAAAAAAACAATCTAGTTCAAAACGTCTTTTATCACATCTGTTAAAAAATAGATTTTCTTTCGAAGGGTGATCTTGACACCGTTGAGGGGACAAAGGCGGCCCTAGATAGAGAACTAGTGTGGTTTACAGAGACCGAAAACCAACCAATGACTGTCATGACTCTTTACCACCTAACCTCAGCCTCCAGCACAAAGTGCAACTGTGGAAACATTGAAAAAAGGCAACAAGAGCAGCAGGTATGTACAGCTCCTGCAGTGACCAGTGAAGTATTCATGTCATCTCCTTTTAAGGAACACCTTGCAGCCAATCACAGCTCTTATCGAATGGCGGAACCCAACAAGTATGAAACAAAACTGTCGATGTACAATATATTGGCATTAAGTAAAAGGGTACATGTACAAAATAGGCAGAAATAAATGTTTTTATCAGTCACTTCATTAAATTCTGTTCACAAAGCCCCCTCATACTGACTTCACATCTCTCATCTGCCGATCGAGTCCATTTATATTGGTTCTGCTCCCAGACCCACGTTGGAACGAGGCAGTTCCTGTCCTCACCACCGCCAGGTTCCCCTCCGCTCGAGGAGGGGTTATCCACTGACAGGACGGTTCCATCAACCCATCTCCACATCCCTTCTCTGGCCTCATCTGTCGCTCCGAGCCAGAAGGACGAGCCGTACCTGCTAATGAAGTCGATCTCCTCTTTACTGTCCACAACCACCAGATCTGCTCCGTGGGAAACACAGAACCTCCTGCTCTTATTCCAGGATCCCCACACATTGGAAAACTTGTAACATTTACAACCAAACTTATCCCAACCACTTGGACAGCACTGTTGACAAAGCAGTGCGTCTCTCTGTTCTGTCAAACTATTCAGCCTTTGGCGAAGTTGCTCCATGTCTCTGTCCATGCTTACAGTCTTCTCCATGATGGTCTTCTCTATGGCGGTCTTCTCCATGATGGTCTTCTCCACGGCGGTCTTCTACTTGATGCTCTTCTCCATGTCGGTCTTGTACTGCACTGCCAACCCAAGCAGTCCAGCCAGCAGGACAACAGACAGCATGCCCAGAAGCACCACCACAGCCCTGATCGGACACCTAGGAGGGCTCACAGCGTCCGGCCGCTAACTTCTTCCTGTTCTCAGAGACATGGAGGACTCCTCTGTCCCCACATGGTCCTGGTGTTGATCTCTGAGGCTCTCAGGACTAACCAAGATGTCCATTTTCCTCTCCTCTCTCTCTCCTTGTGTATACCTGGCGTCGGTCATCATGTTGGGCCTGGCGTAAATCTCCTCAGCCATATTCTGGTCAAAACTGTTTTCACAGAGTTTATCTTATCGTAAAAACAAGCATTAGTCGCTCCAACATGGCTTGTGATCAGATAGCTGATATCAATGATGTGTTACCATGTTTATACACCATGATATCCTGATTTACTCAGAAATGAGTTACATAGCAGAACTTGATTCTCTGCTTGAAGAGAAGAAACACAGGACCTTAAAACATTTAATATTAATATTTGTTAATAAAAAAAAGATTTCAAATTATTGTTTCATATTCGATTTATTATTGATTTGACATAGAATAGGGTTAAGACATTCAAGAGATTGTACAAAACTTTTGGTTAATAATTTATACAAACATATAGAAATAACATATGCTAAGTGGTGTTTTGAAAAGATCAGAAAAATTCAGGGTAAACACTGCCATTAAAAATATTACAGATGAAACATTTGATTGGCAATAGTAATTATTTATTCACCAGACCCAAAAGTAGTTTAATATCAATTCAATGTCTGTTCAAAGAGACAAAGGCTTAACCAAATCCAAATAATGAAATAAGCAAAATATATAACTCAAGAGATTCTTTAAAAATACATATATATATTCACTAAATCAAACACACCTCAATATACAGTAGATTTACGGACTTCATTGCAATTTACTCTGAATGTGTGTGAATGCATATACCGTATACATTCAACAGTGTTCCTTCAGTAACACAAAACTAAATTGCTAGCATTTTTGAAGCGACAACATCTTGTTTGACCACTTGGGTTCAGACTTGTACACCTTGTAAAATCAGTCTCTTGGAGCCGCTGAAAGAGTCCAAGTAAAGACCTACAAGCCTGTTCAGACACCAGGACACAAGTCTACTGTTCTGCTATCTGAACACCGTGGAACAACTAGATCATTTACATAAGTGTTTTGTGGTGGTCACACCACGTGGTATCAAAGTCAAAATACAATTCAACATTTAACATATTTTTTAAACGTCTACATTGAACACATTCGTTGTAAATGTCGATTTCATATTTTGAAGGGTGATCTTGACACCGTTGAGGGGACAAAGGCGGCCCTAGATAGAGAACTAGTGTGGTTTACAGCGACTGAAAACCAACCAATGACTGTCATGACTCTTTACCACCTAACCTCAGCCTCCAGCACCAAGAGAAACTGTGGAAACATTGAAAAATAATAATAATAAAAGAGTAAAAAGAGCAGCAAGTATGTACAGCTCCTGCAGTAAACAGTGAAGTATTCATGTCATCTCCTTTTAAACAACACCTTGCAGCCAATCACAGCTCTTATCGAATGGCGGAACCCAAAAACTATTGAAAGAAACAGCCAACGTCTGTTTGCATTATGATGTACAAAATAGGTACAAAGAAATGTTTTCATCAATCATTTTACTAAATCACGTTCACAAATCCCCTTTCTTTGGATTTCACATCTCTCACCTCTCCATTTATATTTGGTCTTCTCCGAGACCTTTAGCATGAGGCAGTTCTTGTCCTCACCACCGTCAGGTTTCCCTCTGCTCCAGGAGGGTTTATCCACTGACAGGACGGTTCCATCAACCCATCTCCACATCCCTTCTCTGGCCTCATCTGTCGCTCCGAGCCAGAGGTTAGAGAGGTTCCTGTTGATGAAGTCCATCTCCTCTTTACTGTCCACAACCACCAGATCTGCTCCCTGGGAAACACAGAACGTCTTGCTCTCATTCCAGTATCCCTGCACATCAGAAACCCTGTAACATTTACAACCAAACTTATCCCAACCAATTGGACAGCTCTGTTGACAAAGCAGTGCGTCTCTCTGTTCTGTCACATTCTTCAGCCTTTGGAGAAGTTGCTCCATGTCTCTGTCCATGCTTACAGTCTTCTCCATGATGGTCTTCTCCATGGCGGTCTTCTCCTTAATGGTCTTTTCCATGACGGTCTTGTATTGCACTGCCAACCCAAGCAGTCCAGCCAGCAGGACAACAGACAGCAGGCCCAGAAGCACCACCACAGCCCTGATCGGACACCTTGGAGGGCTCACAGCGTCCTGCCGCTGACTTCTTCCTGTTCTCAGAGACATGGAGGACTCCTCTGTCCCCACATGGTCCTGGTGTTGATCTCTGATGCTCTCAAGGCTAGCGTAGATGTCCACTATCCTCTCCTCTCTCTCTCCTTGTGTATACCTGGCCTTGGTCATCATGTTGGGCCTGGCGTAAATCTCCTCAGCCATATTCTGGTCAAAACTGTTTTCACAGAGTTTATCTTATCGTCCTACTTGGTGTGCTTGGTCTTTCTGAGAGTTATGTATGACATCATGTCAAAGTCTTAAGAGCCACTTTAATCAAAAAGGAAGTATTTTAAGCTGATTCTATTTTCCATTTCTGCTTCTAGAGACAGTGTGTCAGTGGTATGTGCGCTGCATCACTTAGGGTCATAACAGTAAGGTTGATTATTTTCCCTCCATCAAATGGACCAAATATACATTAAGACATTCTTGTAATACTTATTGCCATAGGCTTATGCCAAAATAAAATGGTAAAGTTAAGAAAAAGGTTATGTGTTTTCTAAATAGTGTTTCATTTACAATTTATTAAGAGTGAAAGATTATATAATTTTTGATATCAATGATAAAAAAATAAAAAAAGGATTGTCATCATGAGAAAAGTTCAGTGCAAACATTGCATTTAAAATAATTAAAGCTGATGAAACACTGGATTGGCAATTAAAATGTTTTCTTCATCAGTCTAATGGAAATTAAAGATCAGTTCAATGTCTGTTTAAAGAGACCAAGTCCCAACAGAATACCTTTCAATTCCTTTAAGTTCTACACATATAATTCAAACATAGCTGCTTTAAAAAAAAAGTAAAATAAACAACAGCAATAGAAAAATATAAATATTTTTTTGGAAAGAGAATTAAGAGAAAAGTGATCCAAATGGATTGATCTCACCGGGTGAGGAGATGAGCTGGGCCTTGCAGGCCTGACTCCATCCTTGAGCTGGTGGATGGTTGAGGAGATGAGCTGGGCCTAGCAGGCCTGACTCCATCCTGGAGCTGGTGGATGGTTGAGGAGATGAGCTGGGCCTAGCAGGCCTGACTCCATCCTGGAGCTGGTGGATGGTTGAGGAGATGAGCTGGCCCTAGCAGGCCTGACTCCATCCTGGAGCTGGTGGATGGTTGAGGAACAGAGGTGAACCCAATAGTGGCAAGAACCAGAACTGTCACAACCAGTGCTAGCAGGGCAGCTGGAACAAAAGGAAAAGGACCCAAATGCAGACTAGTATATGGGGGGATTAAACAAAAAGGCTTTTAATAAAGTAAACTCAAAAATCTCACATACACAAACTGGCATAAGATAGCCTAATCACAAGAGAACAACAAGCACAAAAGGACATGACAAAAACAACAAACCGACAAGGGAACAAAGGAAGTGAACTGGTATATATAGGGAGAGACTGATGGGGGAATGAGGTGCAGGTGGGAGGATTGACAAGGAAGCTCAGGGGAGGAGAAGGAAGTGATTGCAGATGGGAGAGACAGGATCTGTGAGTGAGGGGAAAAGTCTAAGGACATCTGGTGGACAGGTGGAGAACCGAAACCAAAGACCATAACAGAGTCAGACTGTGACACAGATGCCTCGAGATAGTGGGTGTCTGGGAGCAGAACCAATGGACTATTCAATGGACATGTGAGGGCTGTGAAGTCCATGGACCACACGTTTGTGAAACAATGTCATGTATTGATGTCATTTTACAAAAAACCTCTTCTTCTTCTTTATGCCTCTCAGAATGTGGTCGTTTTGTTCCGTATTTTGTTTCCTCCATTTGATAAAGAACCACATGTTGTAGCTGGCTGCAAAGTGTTGAGAAGGAGCCCACACTTGAGGAGATAACAGCAATACATCGATGCTATTCTGGTCTTTCGTTTAAAGCTTTCCACAGTTCCTCTTTGTGCTGGAGGTTGAGATCAAGCTAGATTATTGTACATTTTAGCAAATATATTAAATAAAAACTAATATTTCAGCAAACATATACACCATGTTTTATGTTGAATTTACTTGGTACCATGTCGTGTGATCACTACAGCACAAATGATCTTGTAATGACAACTTTCTCACTTCAACTGATTCCGATACAGATAGTCAACCAGAAATATGTGGTTGTCATTCTTAAAGGAGCAGTGGTTAAGATTTAGAGGAAATCCACAGGACATTTTAAAAGATTGACTGGTTGTTTTTTGGCCTGCAGTTTGACAATTTGACAGGCTGCTATAGTCATAAGGCAGTCATAGAAGTTAGGTTTTTTTGTAGAACAATTGGCTTTACAGATAGCTGTTATAATATTAAGACTCATTTTATATTTTGTACTTGATAGTTTTACAGAAATATTGCTGCCACAAAGACAATGCCACACTCAACCTAAGTTGCCTCTGCTCCAGGAGGGGTTATACACTGACAGGACGGTTCCATCAACCCATCTCCACATCCCTTCTCTGGCCTCATCTGTCGCTCCGAGCCAGAAGTTCCAGACGTTCCTGCTAATGAAGTCCATCTCCTCTTCACTGTCCACAACCACCAAATCTGCTCCTTGGGAAACACAGAACTCCCTGCTCTTATTCCAGGATCCCTTCACGTCGGAAGCCGGTAACATTTACAACCAAACTTATCCCAACGATATGGACAGCACGGTTGACAAGGCAGTGTGTCTCTCTGTTCTGTCACATTCTTCAGCCTTTGGAGGACTTGCTCCATGTCAGTCTTGTACTGCACTGCCAATCCAAGCAGTCCAGCCAGCAGGACAACAGACAGCAGGCCCAGAAGCACCACCACAGCCCTGATCGGACACCTAGGAGGGCTCACAGAGTCCGGCCGCTGACTTCTTCCTGTTCTCAGGGACATGGAGGACTCCTCTGTCCCCACATGGTCCTGGTGTTGATCTCTGAGGCTCTCAAGGCTAGCGTAGATGTCCACTATCCTCTCCTCTCTCTCTCCTTGTGTATACCTGGCCTTGGTCATCATGTTGGGCCTGGCGTAAATCTCCTCAGCCATATTCTGGTAAAAACAGTTTTCACAGAGTTTATCTTATCGTCCTACTCCTACGAGTGGTTGGTCTTTCTGTGTGTTCTGTATGCCAGCATGCCAAAGTCATAACACTCACTTTGAACCAACAGGAAGTATTTTAACCAGATGTTACTTCCTACTTCTGCTCATAGAGTAACTTTGTGTCAGTGGTTTGTGCGCTGCATCACTTAGTGTCATATCAGCAATGTTCAGATTGTTCTACATACTTAAAAGGGATCAAAATATACATTAAGACATGGTTGAAATACATATGTTTGCCATAGACCTATGCCAAAATAAGATGGTAAAGGTTAGATGATTTCAAAATATGGTTTAATATACAATTTGTTTAGAGTGAGAGATACTATACAATATTTGGTATTAAAGATTAAATAAAGAGATAGAGATATATATGTATATATATATATATATATGAAAAGGTCAGGGCAAACACTGCAATTAAAAGTTTTGAAGCTGAAGAAATAGTGGACTTTCAACAGAAACCTTCATCAGTCCCAAAGCAAATAAAAGATCGGTTCAATGTGGAGCCGCTGAAAGAGTCCAAGTGCAGACCTACAAGCCTGTTCAGACACCAGGACACAAGACTACTGTTCTGCTATCTGAACACCGTGGAACAACTAGATCCTTTACAAACAAGCGTTTTATAGTGATCACACGATTTTATTTTCTCAATCAAATAAAATCTTGTTTAAAGGTTTACTTTTATAACACATCTTATGATATAAATGTCCATTTCATATTTTGAAGGGTGATCTTGACACCGTTCAGGGGACAAAGGCAGCCTTAGATAGAGAACTAGTGTGGTTTGCAGCGACTGAAAACCAACCAATGACTGTCATGACTCTTTACCACCTAACCTCAGCCTCCAGCACAAAGTGCAACTGTGGAAACATTGAAAAAAATAAATGTAAAAAGAGCAGCAAGTATGTACAGCTCCTGCAGTGACCAGTGAAGTATTCATGTCATCTCCTTTTAAGGAACACCTTGCAGCCAATCACAGCTCTTATTGAATGGCGGACCCCAAAAAGTATGAAACAAAACAGCCAACGTCTGTTGGCATTAAGTGAAAAGGTACATGTATAAAATTGGCATAAATAAATGTTTTTATCAGTCACTACATTAAGTTCTGTTCACAAAGCCCCGTCATACTGACTTCACAACTCTCATCTGCCCATCGAGTCCAATTATAATGGTTCTGCTCCCAGACCCCCGTTAGCACAAGGCAGTTCTGGTCCTCACCACCGTCAGGTTCCCCTTCGCTCCAGGAGGGGTTATCCACTGACAGGACGGTTCCATCAACCCATCTCCACATCCCTTCTCTGGCCTCATCTGTCGCTCCGAGCCAGAAGGATGAGCGGTACCTGCTAATGAAGTCCATCTCCTCTTTACTGTCCACAACCACCAGATCTGCTCCGTGGGAAACACAGAACTTCCTGCTCTTATTCCAGGATCCATCCACATCAGAATGCCTGTAACATTTACAACCAAACTTATCCCAACCACTTGGACAGCACTGTTGACAAAACAGTGCGTCTCTCTGTTCTGTCACATTCTTCAGCCTTTTGAGGACTTGCTCCATGTCGGTCTTGTACTGCACTGCCAACCCAAGCAGTCCAGACAGCAGGACAACAGACAGCATGCCCAGAAGCACCACCACAGCCCTGATCGGACACCTAGGAGGGCTCACAGCGTCCGGCCGCTGACTTCTTCCTGTTCTCAGAGACGTGGAGGACTCCTCTGTCCCCACATAGTCCTGGTGTTGATCTCTGAGGGTCTCAAGGCTAGCGTAGATGTCCACTATCCTCTCCTCTCTCTCTCCTTGTGTATACCTGGCCTTGGTCATCATGTTGGGCCTGGCGTAAATCTCCTCAGCCATATTCTGGTCAAAAGTGTTTTCACAGAGTTTATCTTATCGTCCTACTCCTACGAGTGGTTGGTCTTTCTGTGTGTTCTGTATGACAGCATGCCAAAGTCTTAACACCTACTATCACCAGACAGGAAGTCTGTCTAACAGGATGGGGTTTCGCGGTAACCGTAATATCGCAACACTTCGGTGTTGCCAAGGCAACCGCAGGGGATGATTAAACAACCGCAATACAGTTGTTTTTCTAAGAAACAACCATATCCACATTTCAGTGTTTTTTCTTTAGTTGACTAGTCTTTTTCTGTGTCAAAGCTTGTATGTTTAACGTAGAATAATGAAGCTCCAGTCTAATTTGAAGCACAGAGCCCCCAGCACCAAGACACAACAGGAAGTAATGAGTTCAGGTCACTAGTCATGTGTTGAGCGCTTCATAAGTAACACGGCAGCACAACGGACTACTTCATATCGATTATTTTCATTTTGATTACAAATCCTGTAATATAGTCAAACTAGATGTAAACAAAGGCACATTAACATGGAAAACTGTTGGTTTGAAATGGCGTCTCCACCCAGAAGATCAAACAAATACTTTGTCAAACACTAATTACATAAGGGAGCAGGCAAACTGGCCATTGTGTTTTTAATAATTCAAGTATTTAGCTGGATTTCAATGTTTAAGCAAGGGCAAACTATATCAAAGAGCTCAGCAATGACTCATAATGATGGGATAGTACAACACCAATGCATTGCATAAAGAGTGAAGGGAAGGTGTAAAATATACAACATATTTAATGTTGAATTGAATAGACCTTGGTACCATGTACTGTGATCACTACAGCACAAATTATCTTGTAATGCCAACTTTCTCACTTCAACCGATTCCAATATTGAGAAGTCAACTGTAAGAATCCACTTTGTGTTTATATATCTGACTTCGTTTGTTCTCACAGCCTGTTATCTGAGTCTTCCTTAAAGGAGCAGTAGGCAAGATTTAGAGGAAATTCAACAAACGGACAAGTTTGTAAAGACTGATTAGTTATTTTCTGACCAAGCAGGTTTGCCATTTTCAGACAGCCTACTACAGTCAAATGAAACTCCTAGAATTTAGTTTTCAATTTAGAAAAAGGTTATTTTCAGATAGATGCTGGAATGTTATGAGTAATTAGATCTTTTTTCTACTTAATCGTTTACAGAATTAATTAATTAATATTGCCTACTGTTCCTTTAACAAATACAACAAACAAATACTGTTAGCAACATTGGTGTCTGTTCAAAGCTGTGTACTTCTGGTATCTGGTGAGCAGATAACAGAACAGTAGATTTGTATTCTGCCATTAGGCTTGTGGTTCTGCTCCAACAGTCTGACTTTACATGCTGTACAAGTCTGACCCCTGTTGGTCAACCAAGAGTTTGTCATTTCTAAAGAAACTCCACAAGCTGAGTTTTGTGTTCTTGAGTGTACACTGGCAAAAACAAATTCAAAGGAGCAAACTGAGCTTCTTAAAAATATAAGTATTAATTCTTAAAGATATTTTCATGTCTGGGTCTTACTCCTACATTTAGCTGCCATCAACCTGGAGAGAGAAGCAGAGGACCTCTGGGATCGAACCCGGACCCTTTGGACACCCTAACCACTAGACTAACCCCGCCCCCGTACATACACATGTATTAATACACACGTCTTTATCCCTCTGTGTTACCGTGTGGTTCAGGTGAGGCTGACCTGGATGCTGTCTGTGATGCCTGCCTTCCCTACCTGAGCTGTAGACAACCAATCAGCCTTAAGGATGCTTGTCTAAGGTAGCAGTGCTACAGTCAAAACACACACACACACACACACACACACACACACACACACACACACACACACACACACACACACACACACACACACACTTCTTAAAATGTAATTGTAATTTGGCCAAGAAATGGGTGAGGGTCAAGAAATGTTACAAAGTCCCACCGGTTGGATTCAAGCCAAGCGAGCACGATGGGTGAAATATGAACACATGAAATCCTATTGAGATCCTGCACCCAAGTGAAAAGGTGGCTCCGTGTGTGGCTGACCCCTCCCCTTCCTGCTCCCTGCCAGCGTGTTCCGTCACCTGATCCAGGTGGACCCGGACGCCTTCTGGCTGACGCTGAGCCAGCTGCACGCTCCCTTCCCGTACGCCCCACCCCATCCACACCTCCAGCCCCTCCAGCTGGGCGGGGCGGGCCCCACCCGGGACCAGTACACACACAACCTGGACCGCCTGCTGAGGGACGCCTTCGGGGCCCCCGGCTCCCAGACCCCCGGGTCTCTGGGAGGATGGGCGGCTGGACGACCAGTCAGATGAAGCCCAGTGTGGACGCGTGCTGTGCTGTTTCGTCAGGTCATCACGTTACTGACTGGTCAAACTGGTGTTGTGGAACTGCTGCTGTGGTTTCATAGACACACCAGCAACCTGCTGCTCTGAAGACACTTGCTCAAGGGCACGTCGTCATTCATTGCAATGAAGATGAAAGTGTGAATATAAAACAAGCATTAGTCGCTCCAACATGGCTTGTGATCAGGTAGCTGATATCAATGATGTGTTACCATGTTTATACACCGTGATATCCTGATTTACTCAGAAATGAGTTACATAGCAGAACTTGGTTCTGTTTAAAGAAACCAACCACAGGACCTTTAAACATTTAATATTAATATTTTTAGATTTGTTAATAAAAAGGTAATGAGGATTTCAAATTATTGTTTCTTATACAAATTATTATTGATTTGACAAAGAATAGGGTTAAGAGTGGGAACGTACATTCAAATAATGGTTACATTTTTTTCCTTAATGATTTACACCAACATATAGAATTACAAATTTTAAGTGGTATTTTCAAAAGATCAGAAAAGTTCAGGGCAAACACTGCCATCAAAAATATTACAGAAGAAACAATTGATTGGCAATAGTAATTATTTATTCATCAGTCCCAAAAGTAATTTAATATCAGTTCCATGTCTGTTAAAAGAGACCAACTCCAAATTAAATCCAAATAGTACATAAGCACAAAAGCTTCTTTAAAAAAAAGTTTAAATTCACTGAAGCAAACACAGCTGAATAGACACTAGATTTACTCTGTATGTGTGTGAATGCATGTATATGCATATGTACCTTCAAAAGTGTTCCTTCAATAACACAAACCTAAGCTTCTTGGATTTTTGAAGCGACAATGTCTTGTTTGACCACTTGGGTTCAGACTTGTACAGCTTTTAAAATCAGGCTCTATCTTAACAGAGTAGCATTACAAGATAATTGGTATCCGAGTGTTTTGTAGCGATCACACTACATGGTACCAAGGTCGAAATACAATTCAATATTTTAAAAAAACAATCTTGTTCAAACCGCCTTTTACCACATGTGTTAAGAAATGAACATTTCCTTTTTTGAAGGGTGATCTTGACACCGTTGAGGGGACAAAGGCGGCCATAGATAGAGACCTAGTGTGGTTTGCAGCGACTGAAAACCAGCCAATCACAGCTCTTATGGGATGGCGGAACCCAACAAGTATGAAACAAAAAGGGTGATGTATGTTGGCATTAAGTGAAGAGGAACATGTTCAAAATAAGCACAACTAAATAATTGTATCAATAATTTTATTCAATTCTTTTCACAAAGTACCACGTTTTGGGCTTCATATCCCTTATCTGTATGTAGCCTGGCATCACCAGACGAATTGCAGACTGTTGCAGAGCAAATTAAACATGAGTTTGCAAGATTGTTCTGGTTCCCAGGATATCAGCCTCCAGCACCAAGAGCAACTGTGGAAACATTTTATTTTAAAGGTAACAAGAAAAGCATCTATGTACAGCTCCAGCAGTGACCAGTTAAGTATTCATGTCCTCTCCTTTTAAGGAACACCTTGCAGCCAATCACAGCTCTTTTCTGATGGCGGAACCCAACAAGTATGAAACAAAACAGAAGATGTATATTGGCATTAAGTGAAAAGGTACATGTACAAAATACGCGCAAATGAATGTTTTTATCAGTCACTTTATTAAATTCTGTTCACAAAGGCCCCTCATACTGACTTCACAACTCTCATCCGCCCATCGAGTCCATTTATATTGGTTCTGCTCCATGACCCACGTTACCACAAGGCAGTTCTTGTCCTCACCACCGTCAGGTTCCCCTCTGCTCCAGGAGGGGTTATCCACTGACAGGACGGTTCCATCAACCCATCTCCACATCCCTTCTCTGGCCTCATCTGTCGCTCCGAGCCAGAAGTACCAGTCATACCTGCTAATGAAGTCCATCTCCTCTTTACTGTCCACAATCACAAGATCTGCTCCTTGGGAAACACAGAACTCCCTGCTCTCATTCCAGGATCCCTGCACATCAGAAGGCCGGTAACATTTAAAACCAAACTTATCCCAACCACTTGGACAGCACTGTTGATAAAACAGTGAGTCTCTCTGTTCTGTCACATTCTTTAGCCTTTGGCGAAGTTGCTCCATATCTATGTCCATGCTTACAGTCTTCTCCATGATGGTCTTCTCCATGGCGGTCTTGTCCTTGATGGTTTTCTCCATGTCTCTGTCCATGCTTACAGTCTTCTCCATGATGGTCTTCTCCATGGCGGTCTTCTCCTTGATGGTCTTCTCCATGACGGTCTTGTATTGCACTGCCAACCCAAGCAGTCTAGCGAGCAAGACAACAGACAGCAGGCCCAGAAGCACCACCACAGCCCTGATCGGACACCTAGGAGGGCTCACAGCGTCCGGCCGCTGACTTCTTCCTGTTCTCAGAGACATGGAGGACTCCTCTTTCCCCACATGGTCCTGCTGTTGATCTCTGAGGCTCTCAAGGCTAGCGTAGATGTCCACTATCCTCTCCTCTCTCTCTCCTTGTGTATACCTGACCTTGGTCATCATGTTGGGCCTGGCGTAAATCTCCTCAGCCATATTCTGGTCAAAACTGTTTTCAAGGAGTTTATCTTATCGTCCTACTCCTACGAGTGGTTGGTCTTTCTGTGCGCTTTGTATGACAGCATGACTAAGTCTTAACACCCACTTTGAACCAACAGGAAGTCTTTTAACCAGATGTTACTTTATACTTCTGCTTAAAAAGGCACTGTGTGTCAGTGGTGTGTGCGCTGCATCACTTAGTGTCATATCAGCAATGTTCAGATTGTTCTACTTACTTAAAAGGGATCAAAATATACATTAAGACATGGTTGAAATACATATGTCTGCCATAGGCCAATGCCACAATAAGATGGTAAAGGTTAGATGATTTCAAAATATGGTTTAATATACAATTTGTTTAGAGTGAGAGATACTTTACAATGTTTGGTATTAAAGATTAAATAAAGATATATATATATATATATATATATATATAAATATAAAGATATATATATATATATATATATATATATATATATATATATATATATGAAAAGTTCAGGACAAACACTGCAATTAAAAGGATTGAAGCTGAAGAAAGTGTGGACTTTCAACAGAAACCTTCATGAGTCCCAAAGCAAATAAAAGATCGGTTCAATGTGGAGCCGCTGAAAGAGTCCAAGTGCAGACCTACAAGCCTGTTCAGACCCCAGGACACAAGACTACTGTTCTGCTATCTGAACACCGTAGAACAACTAGATTATTTATAAACCAGTGTTTTATAGTGATCACACGAATTTATTTTCTCAATAAAATAAAATCTAGTTTAAACGTTTACTTTGATAACACATCTTATGATATAAATGTCCATTTCATTTTTTTGAAGGGTGATCTTGACACCGTTGATGGGACAAAGGCACCCATAGATAGAGAACTAGTGTGGTTTACAGAGACTGAAAACCAGCCAATGACTGTCATGACTCTTTACCACCTAACCTCAGCCTCCAGCACCAAGAGCAACTGTGGAAACATTGAAAAAAAAAAAGTAAAAAGAGCAGCAAGTATGTACAGCTCCTGCAGTGACCAGTGAAGTATTCATGTCATCTCCTTTTAAGGAACACCTTGCAGCCAATCACAGCTCTTATCGAATGGCGGAACCCAAAAACTATTGAACAAAACATGCGATGTATATTGGCATTAAGTGAAAAGGTATAGGTAGATAATAGGTACAAATAAATGTTTTTATCAGTCACTTTATTAAACTCTGTTCACAAAGCCCCATCAAACTGCTTTCACATCTCCCATCTGCCCATCGAGTCCATTTATACTGGTTCTGCTCCAAGACCCACGTTAGAACGAGGCAGTTTCTGTCCTCACCACCGCCAGGTTCCCCTCTGCTCCAGGAGGGGTTATCCACTGACAGGACGGTTCCATCAACCCATCTCCACATCCCTTCTCTGGCCTCATCTGTCGCTCCGAGCCATAAGGATGAGCGGTACCTGCTAATGAAGTTAATCTCCTCGTTACTGTCCACAACCACCAGATCTGATCTGTGGGAAACACAGAACATCCTGCTCTCACTCCAGGATCCCTGCACATCAGAAAGTCGGTAACATTTACAACCAAACAAATCCCAACCACTTGGACAGCACTGTTGACAAAGCAGTGAGTCTCTCTGTTCTGTCACATTCTTTAGCCTTTGGCGAAGTTGCTCCATGTCTCTGTCCATGCTTACAGTCTTCTCCATGATGGTCTTCTCCATGGCGGTCTTCTCCTTGATGGTCCTCTCCATGTCGGTCTTGTACTGCACTGCGAACCAAAGCAGTCTAGCCAGCAGGACAACAGACAGCAGGCCCAGAAGCACCACCACAGCCCTGATCGGACACCTAGGAGGGCTCACAGCGTCCGGCCGCTGACTTCTTCCTGTTCTCAGAGACATGGAGGACTCCTCTGTCCCCACATGGTCCTGGTGTTGATCTCTGAGGCTCCCAGGACTAACCAAGATGTCCACTATCCTCTCATCTCTCTCTCCTTGTGTATACCTGGCCTTGGTCATCATGTTGGGTCTGGCGTAAATCTCCTCAGCCATATTCTGGTCAAAACTGTTTTCACAGAGTTTATCTTATCATCCTACTTGGTGTGCTTGGTCTTTCTGAGAGTTATGTATGACATCATGTCAAAGTCTTAAGAGCCACTTTAATCTAAAAGGAAGTATTTTAAGCTGATTCTATTTTCCACTTCTGCTTCTAGAGACAGTGTGTCAGTGGTATGTGCGCTGCATCACTTAGGGTCATAACAGTAAGGTTGATTATTTTCCCTCCATCAAATGGACCAAATATACATTAAGACATTCTTGTAATACTTATTGCCATAGGCTTATGCCAAAATAAAATGGTAAAGTTAAGAAAAAGGTTATGTGTTTTCTAAATAGTGTTTCATTTACAATTTCTTAAGAGTGAAAGATTATATAATTTTTGATATCAATGATAAAAAAAAAAAAGGATTGTCATCATGAGAAAAGTTCAGTGCAAACATTGCATTTAAAATAATTAAAGCTGATGAAACACTGGATTGGCAATTAAAATGTTTTCTTCATCAGTCTAATGGAAATTAAAGATCAGTTCAATGTCTGTTTAAAGAGACCAAGTCCCAACAGAATACCTTTCAATTCCTTTAAGTTCTACACATATAATTCAAACATAGCTGCTTTAAAAAAAAAAGGTAAAATAAACAACAGCAATAGAAAAATATAAATATTTTTTTGGAACGAGAATTAAGAGAAAAGTGATCCAAATGGATTGATCTCACCGGGTGAGGAGATGAGCTGGGCCTTGCAGGCCTGACTCCATCCTGGATCTGGTGGATGGTTGAGGAGATGAGCTGGGCCTAGCAGGCCTGACTCCATCCTGGAGCTGGTGGATGGTTGAGGAACAGAGGTGAACCCAATAGTGGCAAGAACCAGAACTGTCACAACCAGTGCTAGCAGGGCAGCTGGAACAAAAGGAAAAGGACCCAAATGCAGACTAGTATATGGGGTGATTAAACAAAAAGACTTTCAAGAAAGTAAACTCAAAAATCTCACATACACAAACTGGCATAAGATAGCCTAATCACAAGAGAACAACAAGCACAAAAGGACATGACAAAAACAACAAACCGACAAGGGAACAAAGGAAGTGAACTGGTATATATAGGGAGAGACTGATGGGGGAATGAGGTGCAGGTGGGAGGATTGACAAGGAAGCTCAGGGGAGGGGAAGGAAGTGATTGCAGATGGGAGAGACAGGATCTGTGAGTGAGGGGAAAAGTCTAAGGACATCTGGTGGACAGGTGGAGAACGGAAACCAAAGACCATAACAGAGTCAGACTGTGACACAGATGCCTCGAGATAGTGGGTGTCTGGGAGCAGAACCAATGGACTATTCAATGGACATGTGAGGGCTGTGAAGTCCATGGACCATACGTTTGTGAAACAATGTCATGTATTGATGTCATTTTACTAAGAAACGTCTTCTTCTTCTTTATGCCTCTCAGAATGTGGTCGTTTTGTTCCGTATTTTGTTTCCTCCATTTGATAAAGAACCACTTGTTGCAGCTGGCTGCAAAGTGTTAAGAAGGAGCCCACACTTAAGGAGATAACAGCAATACATTCTTTACTGCTGGGTCTGTACATCGATGCCATTCTGGTCTTTCGTCACTTTTTAATATTTCCACAGTTCCTCTTTGTGCTGGACTTTAAGATCAAGCTAGATTATTGTAATTTTAGAAAATGTAAGTCATTTAGACCTCAATTTCAGCAAAAAGATACAACATATTTAATGTTGAATTGAATAGACCTTGGTACCATGTAGTGTGATCACTAAAGCACAAATGATCCCTTAATTCCAACTTTCTCACTTCTTCAACCGTTTCCAACATTGAGAAGTCGACTGTAAGAATCCACTTTGTGTTTAAATATCTGACTTCATTTGTTCTCACAGCCTGTTATCTGAGTCATCCTTAAATGAGCAGTAGACAAGATTTAGAGGGAATTCAACAAACGGACAAGTTTGAAAAGACTCATTTGTTGATTTGTCAAATGCAGGTTGACCATTTTTGGACAGCCTACTACAGTCAAATGAAACTCCTAGAATTTAGTTTTCATTGCAAAACAATTTACCTTTCAGATGGATGCTGGAATGTTATGAACAATTTCATATTTCTTTCTACTTAATCTTTTACAGAAAAATTGCCTACTGTTCCTTTTAACAAATAAATAAAAAAATACTGTTATCAACATTGGTGTCTGTTCAAAGCTGTGTACTTCTGGTATAAGGTGAACAGATGACTGAACAGTACACTTGTACTCTTTTAGACTTGTGGTTCTAATCCAACAGCCTGACTTTACATGCTGTACAAGTCTGACCCCTGGTGGTCAAACAATACTGTCATTTCTAAAGAAAATCCAAAAGCTGGGTTTTGCGATCTTGAGTGAACACTGTGGCAAAAACTAATTCAAAGGAGAAAACTGCGCTTCTTAAAAACATTAGTATTAATTCTTAAACACATTTTCATGTCTGGGTCTTACTCCTACATTTAGCTGCCATCAACCTGGAGAGAGAAGCAGAGGACCTCTGGGATCGAACCCGGACCCTTTGGACACCCTAACCACTAGACTAACCCCGCCCCCTTACATACACATGTATTAATACACACGTCTTTATTCCTCTGTGTTACCGTGTGGTTCAGGTGAGGCTGACCTGGATGCTGTCTGTGATGCCTGCCTTCCCTACCTGAGCTGTAGACAACCAATCAGCTTTCAGGAGGCGGTTCTAAGGTATCAGCGCTACAGTCAACAGATTTACTATCTCTCTTCCACACACACACACACACACACGCACACGCACACGCACACGCACACGCACACG
Organism: Lota lota; assembly: GCA_026745465.1. NCBI lineage: Eukaryota > Metazoa > Chordata > Actinopteri > Gadiformes > Lotidae > Lota > Lota lota. The sequence goes on from JACYXH010000832.1 coordinate 45,137, forward strand.
CACACACACACACACACACACACACACACACACACACTCTCTTCATAAAATGGTATATCTCATGGCCTGCATGTGATTCACTTCGTGTTGCAAAGTAATTTGGCAAAAAAAAATGGGTGAGGGTCAAGAAATGTTGCAAAGTCCCACCAGTTGGATTCAAGCCAAGCGAGCACGATGGGTGAAATATGAACACATGAAATCCCATTGAGATCCTGCGCCCAAGTGAAAAGGTGGCTCCGTGTGTGGCTGACCCCTCCCCTTCCTGCTCCCTGCCAGCGTGTTCCGTCACCTGATCCAGGTGGACCCGGACGCCTTCTGGCTGACGCTGAGCCAGCTGCACGCTCCCTTCCCGTACGCCCCACCCCATCCACACCTCCAGCCCCTCCAGCTGGGCGGGGCGGGCCCCACCCGGGACCAGTACACACACAACCTGGACCGCCTGCTGAGGGACGCCTTCGGGGCCCCCGGCTCCCAGACCCCCGGGTCTCTGGGATGATGGGCGGATGGACGACCAATCAGATGAAGCCCAGTGTGGACGCGTGCTGTGCTGTTCCGTCAGGTCATCACGTTACTGACTGGTCAAACTGGTGTTGTGGAACTGCTGCTGTGGTTTCATAGACACACCAGCAACCTGCTGCTCTGAAGACACTTGCTCAAGGGCACGTCGTCATTCATAGCAATGAAGATGAAAGTGTGAATATAAAACAAGCATTAGTCGCTCCAACATGGCTTGTGATCAGGTAGCTGATATCAATGATGTGTTACCATGTTTACACACCGTGATATCCTGATTTACTCAGAAATGAGTTACATAGCAGAACTTGATTCTCTGCTTGAAGAGAAGAAACACAGGACCTTAAAACATTTAATATTAATATTTGTTGTTAATAAAAAGGTTAGACGATTTCAAATTATTGTTTCATATACAATTTATTATTGATTTGACATTGAATAGGGTTAAGACATTCAAGAGATTGTACAAAACTATTGGTTAATAATTTATACAAACATATATAAATAAAATATGCCAAGTGGTATTTTGCAAAGATCAGAAAAGTTAAGGGCAAATACTGCCATTAAGAATATTACAGATGAAACATTTGATTGGCAATAGTAATTATTTATTCACCAGACCCAAAAGTAATTTAATATCAATTCAATGTCTGTTCAAAGAGACAAAGGCTAAACCAAATCCAAATAATAAAATAAGCAAAATAAATAACTCAAGAGCTTCTTTAAAAATACATATATATATATATATATATTCACTAAATCAAACACAGCTCAATATACAGTAGATTTACGGACTTCATTGCAATTTAATCTGAATGTGTGCGAATGCATATACCGTATACATTCAAAAGTGTTCCTTCAGTAACACAAAACTAAATTGCTAGCATTTTTGAAGCGACAACGTCTTGTTTGACCACTTGGGTTCAGACTTGTACAGCTTGTAAAATCAGGCTCTTGGAGCCGCTGAAACAGTCGCAAGTAAAGACCTACAAGCCTGTTCAGACACCAGGACACAAGTCTACTGTTCTGCTATCTGAACACCGTGGAACAACTAGATCATTTACATAAGTGTTTTGTGGTGGTCACACCACGTGGTACCAAAGTCAAAATACAATTCAACATTTAAGGTATTTTTTAAACGTCTACATTGAACACATTTGTTGTAAATGTCGATTTAATATTTTGGAGGGTGATCTTGACACTTTTCAGAGGACAAAGGCAGCCCTAGATAGAGAACTAGTGTGGTTTACAGAGACAGAAAACCAACCGATGATGTCATGACTCTTTACCACCTAACCTCAGCCTCCAGCACCAAGAGCAACTGTGGAAACTTTTTTTTTTTAAAGGCAACAAGAGCAGCATCTATATACAGCTCCTGCAGTGACCAGTGTAGTATTCATGTCATCTCCTTTTAAGGAACACCTTGCAGCCAATCACAGCTCTTATCGAATGGCGGAACCCAAAAACGATGGAACAAAACAGCCAACGTCTGTTGGCATTATGATGTACAAAATAGGTACAAAGAAATGTTTTCATCAATCATTTTACTAAATCACGTTCACAAATCCCCTTTCTTTGGAATTCACATCTCTCACCTCTCCATTTATATTTGGTCTTCTCCGAGACCTTTAGCATGAGACAGTTCTTGTTCTCACCACCGTCAGGTTTCCCTCTGCTCCAGGAGGGTTTATCCACTGACAGGACGGTTCCATCAACCCATCTCCACATCCCTTCTCTGGCCTCATCTGTCGCTCCGAGCCAGAGGTTCGAGAGGTTCCTGTTGATGAAGTCCATCTCCTCTTTACTGTCCACAACCACCAGATCTGCTCCATGGGAAACACAGAACTCCCTGCTCTTATTCCAGGATCCATACACGTCGGAATGCCGGTAACATTTACAACCAAACTTATCCCAACCACTTGGACAGCACAGTTGACAAAACAGTGTGTCTCTCTGTTCTGTCACATTCTTCAGCCTTTGGAGAAGTTGCTCCATGTCTCTGTCCATGCTTACAGTCTTCTCCATGTCGGTCTTGTACTGCACTGCCAACCCAAGCAGTCTAGCCAGCAGGACAACAGACAGCAGGCCCAGAAGCACCACCACAGCCCTGACCGGACACCTAGGAGGGCTCACAGCGTCCGGCCGCTGACTTCTTCCTGTTCTCAGAGACATGGAGGACTCCTCTGTCCCCACATGGTCCTGGTGTTGATCTCTGAGGCTCTCAGGACTAACCAAGATGTCCACTATTCTCTCCTCGACCTCTCCTTGTGTATTCCTGACCTTGGTCATCATGTTGGGCCTGGCGTAAATTGCCTCCTCTATATTCTGGTCAAAAGTGTTTTCACAGAGTTTATCTTATCGTCCTGCTCCTACGAGTGGCTGGTCTTTCTGTGCGTTCTCTATGACAGCATGCCAAAGTCTTAACACCTACTATCACCAAACAGGAAGTCTTTCTAACAGGTTGGGCTGTCACGGTAACCGCAATATCGCAACACTTCGGTGTTGCCAAGGCAACCGCAGGTGATGATTAAACAACAGCAATACAATTGGTTTTCTAAAAAACAACCATATCCACATTTCAGTGTTTTTTTCTTTACTTGACTAGTCTTTTTCTGTGTCAAAGCTTGTATATTTAATGTAGAGTAATAAAGCTCCAGTCTAATTTGAAGCACAGAGCCCCCCAGCACCAAGACACAACAGGAAGTAATGAGTTCAGTTCACTAGTCATGTGTTGAGAGCTTCATAAGTAACACGGCAGCACAACGGACTACTTCATATTGATTATTTTCATTTTGATTACAAATGCTGTAATATAGTCAAACTAGATGTAAACAAAGGCACATTAACATATAAAACTGTTGGTTTGAAATGGCGTCACCACCCAGAAGATCAAACAAATACTTTGTCAAACACAAATTACATAAGGGAGCAGGCAAACCGGCCATTGTGTTTTGAATAATTCAAGTATCAAGCTGGATTTCAATGTTTAAGCAAGGGCAAACTATATCAATGAGCTCAGCAATGACTTATGATGGGATAGTACAACACCAATGCATATAATAAAGAGTGAAGGGAAGGTGTAAAATATATAACATATTTATTGTTGAATTGAATAGATCTTGGTACCATGTACTGTGATCACTACAGCACAAATTATCTTGTAATGCCAACTTTCTCACTTCAACCGATTCCAATACTGAGAAGTCGACTGTAAGAATCCACTTTGTGTTTAAATATCTGACTTCGTTTGTTCTCACAGCCTGTTATCTGAGTCTTACCTAAAGGAGCAGTAGGCAAGGTAAAGAGAAAATTAAACAAACTGACATCAATTTGTAAAGACTGATTAGTTGTTTTCTGACCGGCAGGTTGACCATTTTCAGACAGCCTACTACAGTCAAATGAAACTCCTAGAATTTAGTTTTCAATTTAGAAAAATGTTCTTTTCAGATATATGCTGGAATGTTACGAGTAATTAGATCTTTTTTCTACTTAATCGTTTACAGAAATATTGCCTACTGTTACTTTAACAAATACAACAAACAAATACTGTCAACAACATTGGTGTCTGTTCAAAGCTGTGTGCTTCTGGTATCTGGTGAGCAGATAACAGAACAGTAGACTTGTATTCTGCTATTAGGCTTGTGGGTCTGCTCCAACAGCCTGACTTTATATGCTGTACAAGTCTGACCCCTGGTGGTCAAACACGAGTTTGTCATTTCAAAAGAAACTCCACAAGCTGAGTTTTGTGTTCTTGAGTGTACACTGTGGCAAATATTTATTCAAAGGAGCAAACTGAGCTTCTAAAAAACATTAGTATTAATTCTTAAAGACATTTTCATGTCTGGGTCCTACTCCTACATTTAGCTGCCATCAACCTGGAGAGAGAAGCAGAGGACCTCTGGGATCGAACCCGGACCCTTTGGACACCCTAACCACTAGACTAACCCCGCCCCCGTACATACATATGTATTAATACACACGTCTTTATTCCTCTGTGTTACCGTGTGGTTCAGGTGAGGCTGACCTGGATGCTGTCTGTGATGCCTGCCTTCCCTACCTGAGCTGTAGACAACCAATCAGCCTTCAGGAGGCGTGTCTAAGGTAGCAGTTCCACAGTCAACCCCCCCCCACCCCACACACACACACACACACACACACACACACACACACACACACACACACACACACACACTCATTTCTTAAAATGTAATTGTAATTTGGTCAAGAAATGTTGCAAAGTCCCACCAGTTGGATTAAAGCCAAGCGAGCACGATGGGTGAAATATGAACACATGAAATCCTATTGAGACCCTGCACCCAAGTGAAAAGGTGGCTCCGTGTGTCGCTGACCCCTCCCCTTCCTGCTCCCTGCCAGCGTGTTCCGTCACCTGATCCAGGTGGACCCGGACGCCTTCTGGCTGACGCTGAGCCAGCTGCACGCTCCCTTCCCGTACGCCCCACCCCATCCACACCTCCAGCCCCTCCAGCTGGGCGGGGCGGGCCCCACCCGGGACCAGTACACACACAACCTGGACCGCCTGCTGAGGGACGCCTTCGGGGCCCCCGGCTCCCAGACCCCCGGGTCTCTGGGAGGATGGGCTGATTGGCGACCAATCAGATGAAGCCCAGTGTGGACGCATGCTGTGCTGTTCCGTCAGGTCATCACGTTACTGACTGGTCAAACTGGTGTTGTGGAACTGCTGCTGCGGTTTCATAGACACACCAGCAACCTGCTGCTCTGAAGACACTTGCTCAAGGGCACGTCGTCATTCATTGCAATGAAGATGAAAGTGTGAATATAAAACAAGCATTAGTCGCTCCAACATGGCTTGTGATCAGGTAGCTGATATCAATGATGTGTTACCATGTTTATACATCGTGATATCCTGATTTACTCAGGAATGAGTTACATAGCAGAACTTGATTCTCTGCTTGAAAAGAATAAACACAGGACCTTAAAACATTTAATAATAATATTTGTTGTTAATAAAAAGGTTAGACGATTTCAAATTATTGTTTCATAGACAATTTATTATTGATTTGACAATGAATAGGGTTAAGAGTGGAAACAAACATTTAAAAAACAATCGTACTGATTTATACCAACATATAGAAATAAAATATGCTAAGTGGTATTTTGAAAAGATCAGAAAAGTTCAGGGTAAAAACTGCCATTAAAAATATTACAGATGAAACATTTGATTGGCAATAGTAATTATTTATTCACCACACCCAAAAGTAGTTTAATGTAAATTCAATGTCTGTTCAAAGAGACAAAGGCTAAACCAAATCCAAATAATAAAATAAGCAAAATTAATAACTCAAGAGCTTCTTTAAAAATACATATATATATTCACTAAATAAAACACAGCTCAATATACAGTAGATTTACGGACTTCATTGCAATTTACTCTGAATGTGTGCGAATGCATATACCGTATACATTCAACAGTGTTCCTTCAGTAACACAAAACTAAATTGCTAGCATTTTTGAAGCGACAACGTCTTGTTTGACCACTTGGGTTCAGACTTGTACAGCTTGTAAAATCAGGCTCTTGGAGCCGCTGAAACAGTCTCAAGTAAAGACCTACAAGCCTGTTCAGACACCAGGACACAAGTCTACTGTTCTGCTATCTGAACACCGTGGAACAACTAGATCATTTAAATAAGTGTTTTGTGGCTGTCACACCACGTGGTACCAAAGTCAAAATACAATTCAACATTGAACATATTTTTTAAACGTCTACATTGAACACATTTGTTGTAAATGTCGATTTCATATTTTGAAGGGCGATCTTGACACTGTTCAGGGGACAAAGGCGGCCCTAGATAGAGAACTAGTGTGGTTTACAAAGACTGAAAACCAACCAATGACTGTCATGACTCGTTACCACCTAACCTCAGCCTCCAGCACAAAGAGCAACTGTGGAAACATTGAAAAAAAGAAGAAAAAAAAGAGCAGCATCTATGTACAGCTCCTGCAGTGACCAGTGAAGTATTCATGTTAAGGAACACCTTGCAGCCAATCACAGCTCTTATCGAATGGCGGAACCCAACAAGTATGAAACAAAACAGCCGATGTACATTGGCATTAAGTAAAAAGGTACATGTACAAAATAGTCAGAAATAAAAAGTTTTTATCAGTCACTTCATTAAATTCTGTTCACAAAGCCCCCTCATACTGACTTCACAGCTCTCATCTGCCCATTTATATTGGTTCTGCTCCCAGACCCCCGTTACCTTGAGGCAGTTCTGAACCTCACCACCGTCAGGTTCCCCTCTGCTCCAGGAGGGGTTATCCACTGACAGGACGGTTCCATCAACCCATCTCCACATCCCTTCTCTGGCCTCATCTGTCGCTCCGAGCCAGAAGAACGAGCGGTACCTGCTAATGAAGTCTATCTCCTCTTTACTGTCCACAACCACCAGATCTGCTCCGTGGGAAACACAGAACTTCCTGCTCTCATTCCAGGATCCCCACACGTTGGAAAACAAGTAACATTTACAACCAAACTTTACCCACCGATTTAGACAATACTGTTGACAAAGCAGTGCATTTCTATGTTCTGTCAAATTCTTCAGCCTTTGGCGAAGTTGCTCCATGTCTCTGTCCATGCTTACAGTCTTCTCCATGATGGTCTTCTCCATGGCGGTCTTCTCCATGGCGGTCTTCTCCTTGACGGTCTTGTACTGCACTGCCAACCCAAGCAGTCCAGCCAGCAGGACAACAGACAGCAGGCCCAGAAGCACCACCACAGCTCTGATCGGACACCTAGGAGGGCTCACAGCGTCCGGCCGCTGACTTCTTCCTGTTCTCAGAGACATGGAGGACTCCTCTGTCCCCACATGGTCCTGGTGTTGATCTCTGAGGCTCTCAAAGGTAGCGTAGATGTCCACTATCCTCTCCTCTCTCTCTCCTTGTGTATACCTGGCCTTGGTCATCATGTTGGGCCTGGCGTAAATCTCCTCAGCCATATTCTGGTCAAAACTGTTTTCAGAGTTTATCTTATCGTCCTACTCCTACGAGTAGTTGGTCTTTCTGTGTGTTCTGTATGCTAGCATGCCAAAGTCATAACACCCACTTTGAACCAACAGGAAGTATTTTAACCAGATGTTACTTCCTACTTTTGCTCATAGAGGCACTTTGTGTCAGTTGTGTGTGCACTTCATCACTTATTGTCATATCAGCAATGTTCAGATTGTTCTACATACTTAAAAGGGATCAAAATATACAATAAGACATGGTTGAAATACATATGTTTGCCATAAGCCTATGCAAAAATAAGATGGTAAAGGTTAGATGATTTCAAAATATGGTTTAATATACAATGTTTGGTATTATATATATATATATATATATATATATATATATATATATATATATATATATATATATATATATATATACTGTATACATGAAAAGTTCAGGGCAAACACTGCAATTAAAAGGATCGAAGCTGAAGAAATAGTGGACTGGCAACAGAAACCTTCATCAGTCCCAAAGCAAATAAAAGATTGGTTCAATGTGGAGCTGCTGAAAGAGTCCAAGTGCAGACCTACAAGCCTGTTCAGACACCAGGACACAAGACTACTGTTCTGCTATCTGAACACCGTAGAACAACTAGATCCTTTATAAACAAGTGTTTTATAGTGATCACACCACATGGCACCGAAGACTAAATACAATTCAACATACAAATCAATCTAGTTTAAAACGTTTACATTGAACACATCTGTTATTAATGTCCATTTCATATTTTGAAGGGTGATCTTGACAACATTGAGGGGACAAAGGCAGCTCTAGATAGAGAACTAGTGTGGTTTACAGTTACTGAAAACCAGCCAATCACAGCTCTTATGGGATGGTCGAACCCAACAAGTATCAAACAAAAAGTTTGCTGTATGTTGGCATGAAGTGAAGAGGTACATGTTCAAAATAAACTTAAATAAAAGTTTTTATCAAACATTTTATTCAATTATTTTCACAAAGTACCACATTTTGGGCTTCACATCCCTCATCTGTAGCCTGGCATCGCCTGACGAATTGCAGACTGTTGCAGAGCAAATTAAACATGAGTTCGCAAGATTGGTCTGGTTCCCAGGCTATCAGCCTCCAGCACCAAGAGCAACTGTGGAAACATATTTTTCAAAAAAGGCAACAAGAGCAGCATCTGTGTACAGCTCCTGCAGTGACCAGTGAAGTATAATGTCATCTCCTTTTAAGGAACACCTTGCAGCCAATCAAAGCTCTTGTCAAATGGCATAACCAAACAAGTATGAAACAAAACAGGCGATGTATGTCGGCATTATGATGTACAAAATAGGCACGAAGAAATGTTTATATAACTCATTTTATTAAATCACGTTCACAAATTACTTTGTTGAGGCGCTGACAGTTTTCACTTGCCCATTTATATTTGTTCTGCTCCCAGACCCACGTTAACATGAGGCAGTTCTGGTCCTCACCACCGTCAGGTTCCCCTCTGCTCCAGGAGGGGTTATCCACTGACAGGACGGTTCCATCAACCCATCTCCACATCCCTTCTCTGGCCTCATCTGTCGCTCCGAGCCAGAAGTACGAGACGTTCCTGCTAATGAAGTCCATCTCCTCTTTACTGTCCACAACCACCAGATCTGCTTCGTGGGAAACACAGAACATCCTGCTCTTATTCCAGGATCCCAACACGTTGGAAAACAAGTAACATTTACAACCAAACTTATCCCAACCACTTGGACAGCACTGTTGACAAAGCAGTGAGTCTCTCTGTTCTGTCACATTCTTCAGCCTTCGGAGAAGTTGCTCCATGTCTCTGTCCATGCTTACAGTCTTCTCCTTGATGGTCTTCTCCATGATGGTCTTCTCCTTGATGGTTTTCTCCATGTCTCTGTCCATGCTTAGAGTCTTCTCCTTGATGGTCTTCTCCATGTCGGTCTTGTACTGCACTGCCAACCCAAGCAGTCTAGCCAGCAGGACAACAGACAGCAGGCCCAGAAGCACCACCACAGCCCTGATCGGACACCTAGGAGGGCTCACAGCGTCCAGCCGCTGACTTCTTCCTGTTCTCAGAGACATGGAGGACTCCTCTGTCCCCACATGGTCCTGGTGTTGATCTCTGAGGCTCTCAAGGCTAGCGTAGATGTCCACTATCCTCTCCTCTCTCTCTCCTTGTGTATACCTGACCTTGGTCATCATGTTGGGCCTGGCGTAAATTGCCTCCTCTATATTCTGGTCAAAAGTGTTTTCACAGAGTTTATCTTATCGTCCTACTCCTATGAGTGGTTGGTCTTTCTGTGCGTTCTGTATGCTAGCATGCCAAAGTCTTAACACCTACAATCACCAAACAGGAAGTCTGTCTAACAGGATGGGCTGTCGCGGTAACCGCAATATCGCAACACTTCGGTGTTGCCAAGGCAACCACAGGTGATAATTAAACAACTGCAATACAATTGGTTTTCTAAAAAACAACCATATCCACATTTCAGTGTTTTTTCTTTAGTTGACTAGTCTTTTTCTGTGTCAAAGCTTGTATATTTAACGTAGAATAATAAAGCTCCAGTCTAATTTGAAGCACAGAGCCCCCCAGCACCAAGACACAACAGGAAGTAATGAGTTCAGGTCACTAGTCATGTGTTGAGCGCTTCATAAGTAACACGGAAGCACAACGGACTACTTCATATCGATCATTTTCATTTTGATTACAAATGCTGTAATATAGTCAAACTAGATGTAAACAAAGGCACATTAACATGCAAAACTGTTGGTTTGAAATGGCGTCTCCACCCAGAAGATCAAACAAATACTTTGTCAAACACTAATTACATAAGGGAGCAGGCAAACCGGCCATTGTGTTTTGAATAATTCAAGTATCAAGCTGGATTTCAATGTTTAAGCAAGGGCAAACTATATCAAAGAGCTCAGCAATGACTTATGATGGGATAGTACAACACCAATGTATATTATAAAGAGTGAAGGGAAGGTGTAAAATATACAACATATTTTATGTTGAATTGAATAGATCTCGGTACCATATACTGTGATCACTACAGCACAAATTATCTTGTAATGCCAACTTTCTCACTTCAACCGATTCCAACATTGAGAAGTCGACAGTAAGAATGTACTTTGTGTTTAAATATCTGACTTCGTTTGTTCTCACAGCCTGTTATCTGAGTCTTCCCTAAAGGAGCAGTAGGCAAGATTAAGAGGAAATTTTACAAACTGACATCAATTTGTAAAGACTGATTAGTTGTTTTCTGACCGGCAGGTTGGCCATTTTCAGACAGCCTACTACAGTCAAATGAAACTCCTAGAATTTAGTTTTAAATTTAGAAAAATTTACTTTTCAGATATATGCTAGAATGTTACGAATAATTAGATCTTTTTTCTACTTAATCGTTTACAGAAATGTTGCCTACTGTTACTTGAACAAATACAACAAACAAATACTGTCAGCAATATTGGTGTCTGTTCAAAGCTGTGTGCTTCTGGTATCTGGTGAGCAGATGACAGAACAGTACACTTGTACTCTGCCATTAGACTTGTGGTTCTGCTCCAACAGCCACAGTTCATACGCTGCACAAGTCTGACCCCTTGTGGTCAAACAAGACTTTGTCATTTTAAAAGAAACTCCATAAGCTGGGTTTTGCGTTCTTGAGTGAACACTGCGGCACAGACGAGATTCCCAGGAGCAAACTGAGCTTCTTAAACATCTTAGTATTAATTATTAAAGACATTTTCATGTCTGGGTCCTACTCCTACATTTAGCTGCCATCAACCTGGAGAGAGAAGCAGAGGACCTCTGGGATCGAACCTGGACCCTTTTGACACCCTAACCACTAGATTAACCCTGCCCCCGTACATACATATGTATTAATACACACGTCTTTATTCCTCTGTGTTACCGTGGGGTTCAGGTGAGGCTGACCTGGATGCTGTCTGTGATGCCTGCCTTCCCTACCTGAGCTGTAGACAACCAATCAGCCTTCAGGAGGCGTGTCTAAGGTAGCAGCACTACAGTCAACTGATTCTCACACACACACACACACACACACACACACACACACACACACACACAAACACACACTTCATAAAATGGTGAATCTCATGGCCTTCATGTGATTAACTTCGTGTTGCAAAGTAATTTGGCCCAAAAATGTGTGAGGGTCAAAAAAATTTGAAAAGTCCCACCAGTTGGATTCAAGCCAAGCGAGCACGATGGGTGAAATATGAACACATGAAATCCTATTGAGATCCTGCACCCAAGTGAAAAGGTGGCTCCGTGTGTCGCTGACCCCTCCCCTTCCTGCTCCCTGCCAGCGTGTTCCGTCACCTGATCCAGGTGGACCCGGACGCCTTCTGGCTGACGCTGAGCCAGCTGCACGCTCCCTTCCAGTACGCCCCACCCCATCCACACCTCCAGCCCCTCCAGCTGGGCGGGGCGGGCCCCACCCGGGACCAGTACACACACAACCTGGACCGCCTGCTGAGGGACGCCTTCGGGGCCCCCGGCTCCCAGACCCCCGGGTCTCTGGGAGGATGGGCGGATGGAAGACCAATCAGCTGAAGCCCAGTGTGGACGCGTGCTGTGCTGTTCCGTCAGGTCATCACGTTACTGACTGGTCAAACTGGTGTTGTGGAACTGCTGCTGCGGTTTCATAGACACACCAGCAACCTGCTGCTCTGAAGACACTTGCTCAAGGGCACGTCGTCATTCATTGCAATGAAGATGAAAGTATGAATATAAAACAAGCATTAGTCGCTCCAACATGGCTTGTGATCAGATAGCTGATATAAATGATGTGTTACCATGTTTATACACCGTGATATCCTGATTTACTCAGAAATGAGTTACATAGCAGAACTTGATTCTCTGCTTGAAGAGAAGAAACACAGGACCTTAAAACATTTAATATTAATATTTGTTGTTAATAAAAAGGTTAGACGATTTCAAATTATTGTTTCATATACAATTTATTATTGATTTGACATAGAATAGGGTTAAGACATTCAAGAGATTGTACAAAACGTTTGGTTAATAATTTATACAAACATATAGAAATAACATATGCTAAGTGGTATTTTGAAAAGATCTGAAAAGTTCAGGGTAAACACTGCCATTAAAAATATTACAGATGAAACATTTGATTAGCAACAATAATTTTTTATTTATCAGTCCCAAAAGTAATTTAATATCAGTTCAATGTCTGTTCAAAGAGACCAAGTCCAAACTAAATCCAAATAAAATAAGCAAACAATATTATTCAAGACCTTTTAAAAAAAAAGAATCACCGAACCAAACAGCTTTACTCTGATTGTGTGTGAATGCATTTATATGCGTTTGTACCTTCAAAAGTGTTCCTTCAATAACACAAAACTAAGCTTCTAGGATTTTTGAAGCGAAAATGTCTTGTTTGACCACTTGGGGTCAGACCTTTACAGCTTTTAAAAATCAGGCTTCATCTTAAATGTAGCATTACAAGATAATTGATATCCAAGTGTTTTGTTGCGATCACACTACATGGCAACAAGGTCGAAATACAATTCGATATTTAAAAAAACAATCTAGTTCAAAACGTCTTTTATCACATCTGTTAAAAAATAGATTTTCTTTCGAAGGGTGATCTTGACACCGTTGAGGGGACAAAGGCGGCCCTAGATAGAGAACTAGTGTGGTTTACAGAGACCGAAAACCAACCAATGACTGTCATGACTCTTTACCACCTAACCTCAGCCTCCAGCACAAAGTGCAACTGTGGAAACATTGAAAAAAGGCAACAAGAGCAGCAGGTATGTACAGCTCCTGCAGTGACCAGTGAAGTATTCATGTCATCTCCTTTTAAGGAACACCTTGCAGCCAATCACAGCTCTTATCGAATGGCGGAACCCAACAAGTATGAAACAAAACTGTCGATGTACAGTATATTGGCATTAAGTAAAAAGGTACATGTACAAAATAGGCAGAAATAAATGTTTTTATCAGTCACTTCATTAAATTCTGTTCACAAAGCCCCCTCATACTGACTTCACAACTCTCATCTGCCCATCGAGTCCATTTATATTGGTTCTGCTCCCAGACCCACGTTGGAACGAGGCAGTTCCTGTCCTCACCACCGCCAGGTTCCCCTCTGCTCCAGGAGGGGTTATCCACTGACAGGACGGTTCCATCAACCCATCTCCACATCCCTTCTCTGGCCTCATCTGTCGCTCCAAGCCAGAAGTACGAGCCATAATTGCTAATGAAGTTAATCTCCTCTTTACTGTCCACAACCACCAGATCTGCTCCCTGGGAAACACAGAACTCCCTGCTCTTATTCCAGGATCCCTGCACATTAGAAAGCCTGTAACATTTACAACCAAACTTATCCCAACCACTTGGACAGCACTGTTGACAAAGCAGTGTGTCTCTCTGTTCTGTCAAACTCTTCAGCCTTCGGAGAAGTTGCTCCATGTCTCTGTCTATGCTTACAGTAGAAATTATTATTGATTTGTCAAATAATAGGGTTAATAGTGGGAACAAACATTAAAAAGATGGTTTACAAATTTCTTCTTAATGATTTATACCAACGTATAGAAATAAAATATGGTAAGTGGTATTTTGCAAAGATCAGAAACGTTCAGGGCAAACACTGCCATTAAAAATATTACAGATGAAACAATTAATTGGCAATATTAATTGTTTATTCAGTCCCAAAAGTAATTTAAAATCAGTTACATGTCTGTTCAAAGTCACCAACTCCAAACTAAATCCAAATAAAATAAGCACAAAAGCTTCTTTAAAATAAAAGTTAAAATTCACTGAAGCAAACACAGCTGAATAGACACTAGATGTAAAGGTATGTGTGGGAATGCATGTATATGCATATGTACCTTCAAAAGTGTTCCTTCAATAAACACAAAACAAAGCTTCTAGTTTTTTTGAAGCAACAATGTCTTGTTTGACCACTTGGATTCAGACTTATACAGCTTTTATAATCAGGCTCTATCTTAACACAGTAGCATTACAAGATAATTGATATCCAAGTGTTTTGTAGTGATCACACTACATGGTAGCAAGGTCGAAATACAATTTAATACTTAAAAAAACAATCTTGTTCAAACCGCCTTTTACCACATGTGTTAAGAAATGTACATTTCCTTTTTTGAAGGGTGATCTTGACACCGTTGAGGGGACAAAGGCGGCCCTAGATAGAGAACTAGTGTGGTTTACAGAGACTGAAAACCAGCCAATCACAGCTCTTATGGGATGGCGGAACCCAACAAGTATGAAACAAAGAGGGTGATGTATGTTGGCATTAAGTGAAGAGGTACATGTCAAAAAAAGGCCCAAAGGAATGTTTCATTTTATTAAACCACGTTCACAAAGCCCTTTGGTGAGGCGCCGACACTTTTCAGCTATCCATTTATCCTTTTTATATTGGGTCTGCTCCCAGACCATCGTTAACATGAGGCAGTTCTGGTCCTCACCACCGTCAGGTTCCCCTCTGCTCCAGGAGGGGTTATCCACTGACAGGACGGTTCCATCAACCCATCTCCACATCCCTTCTCTGGCCTCATCTGTCGCTCCGAGCCAGAAGGACGAGACGTTCCTGCTAATGAAGTCCATCTCCTCTTTACTGTTCACAACCACCAGATCTGCTCCATGGGAAACACAGAACTTCCTGCTCTCCTTCCAGGATCCCTTCACGTCGGAAAGCCGGTAACATTTACAACCAATCTTATCCCAACCACTTGGACAGCACTGTTGACAAAGCAGTGCGTCTCTCTGTTCTGTCACATTCTTCAGCCTTCGGATAAGTTGCTCCATGTCTCGTTCCATGCTTACAGTCTTCTCCATGACGGTCTTCTCCATGGCGGTCTTCTCCTTGATGGTCTTCTCCATGACGGTCTTCTCCTTGATGGTCTTCTCCATGACGGTCTTGTACTGCACTGCCAACCCAAGCAGTCCAGCCAGCAGGACAACAGACAGCAGGCCCAGAAGCACCACCACAGCCCTGATCGGACACCTAGGAGGGCTCACAGCGTCCGGCCGCTGACTTCTTCCTGTTCTCAGAGACATGGAGGACTCTTCTGTCCCCACAGAGTCCTGGTGTTGATCTCTGAGGCTCTCAAGGCTAGCGTAGATGTCCACTATCCTCTCCTCTCTCTCTCCTTGTGTTTTCCTGACCTTGGTCATCATGTTGGGCCTGGCCTCAGCCATATTCTGGTCAAAACTGTTTCCACAGAGTTTATCTTATCGTCCTACTCCTACGAGTGGTTGGTCTTTCTGTGCGTTTTGTATGCTAGCATGCTAAAGTCTTAACACTCACTTAGAACAATCATGAAGTCTTTTAACTAGATGTTACTTCCTACTTCTGCTTATAGAGGCACTGTGTGTCAGTGGTGTGTGCGCTGCATCACTTAGTGTCATACCAGCAATGTTCAGATTGTTTTACTTATTTAAAAGGGATCAAAATATATATTAAGACATGGTTGAATTATATACGTTTGCCATCGGCCTATTCCAAAATAAAATGTGAATTAGATGATTTCAAAATATGGTTTATTGTATAATTTGTTTAGAGTGAGAGATATTATATAATGTTTGGTTTTAAAGATTTAAATGTTTTAATTGTATGAAAAGTTCAGGGCAAACACTGCAATTAAAATGATTGAAGCTGAAGAAATAGTGGACTTTCAACAGAAACCTTCATCAGTCCCAAAGCAAATAAAGATCGGTTCAATGTGGAGCCGCTGAAAGAGTCCAAGTGCAGACCTACAACCCTTTGGAGAAGTTGCTCCATGTCTCTGTCCATGCTTACAGTCTTTTCCATGATGGTCTTCTCCTTGATGGGCTTCTCCGTGACGGTCTTGTACTGCACTGCCAACCCAAGCAGTCTAGCCAGCAGGACAACAGACAGCAGGCCCAGAAGCACCACCACAGCCCTGATCGGACACCTAGGAGGGCTCACAGCGTCCGGCCGCTGACTTCTTCCTGTTCTCAGAGACATGGAGGACGCCTCTGTCCCCACATGGTCCTGGTGTTGATCTCTGAGGC
The DNA here is from genome assembly GCA_026745465.1 of Lota lota. Classification (NCBI taxonomy): domain Eukaryota; kingdom Metazoa; phylum Chordata; class Actinopteri; order Gadiformes; family Lotidae; genus Lota; species Lota lota. The sequence continues at coordinate 61,683 of JACYXH010000832.1, forward strand.
TCCCAGGACTAACCAAGATGTCCACTATCCTCTCATCTCTCTCTCCTTGTGTATACCTGACCTTGGTCATCATGTTGGGTCTGGCGTAAATCGCCTCCGCCATATTCTGGTCAAAACTGTTTTCACAGAGTTTATCTTATCGTCCTACTTGGTGTGCTTGGTCTTTCTGAGAGTTATGTATGACATCATGTCAAAGTCTTAAGAGCCACTTTAATCAAAAAGGAAGTATTTTAAGCTGATTCTATTTTCCACTTCTGCTTCTAGAGACAGTGTGTCAGTGGTATGTGCGCTGCATCACTTAGGGTCATAACAGTAAGGTTGATTATTTTCCCTCCATCAAATGGACCAAATATACATTAAGACATTCTTGTAATACTTATTGCCATAGGCTTATGCCAAAATAAAATGGTAAAGTAAAGAAAAAGGTTATGTGTTTTCTAAATAGTGTTTCATTTACAATTTATTAAGAGTGAAAGATTATATAATTTTTGATATCAATGATAAAAAAATAAAAAAAGGATTGTCATCATGAGAAAAGTTCAGTGCAAACATTGCATTTAAAATAATTAAAGCTGATGAAACACTGGATTGGCAATTAAAATGTTTTCTTCATCAGTCTAATGGAAATTAAAGATCAGTTCAATGTCTGTTTAAAGAGACCAAGTCCCAACAGAATACCTTTCAATTCCTTTAAGTTCTACACATATAATTCAAACATAGCTGCTTTAAAAAAAAAGTAAAATAAACAACAGCAATAGAAAAATATAAATATTTTTTTGGAAAGAGAATTAAGAGAAAAGTGATCCAAATGGATTGATCTCACCGGGTGAGGAGATGAGCTGGGCCTTGCAGGCCTGACTCCATCCTGGAGCTGGTGGATGGTTGAGGAGATGAGCTGGGCCTAGCAGGCCTGACTCCATCCTGGAGCTGGTGGATGGTTGAGGAGATGAGCTGGGCCTAGCAGGCCTTACTCCATCCTGGAGCTGGTGGATGGTTGAGGAGATGAGCTGCATGGGCCTAGCAGCCCTGACTCCACCCTGGAGCTGGTGGATGGTTGAGGAGATGAGCTGGCCCTAGCAGGCCTGACTCCACCCTGGAGCTGGTGGATGGTTGAGGAGATGAGCTGGGCCTAGCAGGACTGACTCCATCCTGGAGCTGGTGGATGGTTGAGGAACAGAGGTGAACCCAATAGTGGCAAGAAGCAGAACTGTCACAACCTGTGCTAGCAGGGCAGCTGGAACAAAAGGAAAAGGACCCAAATGCAGACTAGTCTTCGGGGTGATTAAACAAAAAGGCTTTTAATAAAGTAAACTCCAAAATCTCAGATACACAAACTGGCATAAGATAGCCTAATCACAAGAGAACAACAAGCACAAAAGGACATGACAAAAACAACAAACCGACAAGGGAACAAAGGAAATGAACTGGTATATATAGGGAGAGACTGATGGAGGAATGAGGTGCAGGTGGGAGGATTGACAAGGAAGCTCAGGGGAGGGGAAGGAAGTGATTGCAGATGGGAGAGGCAGGATCTGTGACTGAGGGGAAAAGTCTAAGGACATCTGGTGGACAGGTGGAGAACAGAACCCAAAGACCATAACACAGTCAGAATATGACACAACTGCCTTGAGATAATGGGTGTCTGGGAGCAGAACCAATGGACTATTCAACGGACATGCGAGAGCTGTGAAGTCCATGGACCATACGTTTGTGAAACAATGTCATGTATTGATGTCATTTTACAAAGAAACGTCTTCTTCTTATTTATGCCTCTCAGAATGTGGTCGTTTTGTTCCGTATTTTGTTTCCTCCATTTGATAAAGAACCACATGTTGTAGCTCGCTGCAAAGTCTTAAGGAGGAGCCCACACTTAAGGAGATAACAGCAATACATTCTTTACCGCTGGGTCTGTACATCGATGCCATTCTGGTCTTTTGTCTCTTTTTAATATTTCCACAGTTCCTCTTCATGCTGGACTTTAAGATCAAGCTAGATTATTGTACTTTTAGAAAATGTAAGACGTTTCGACTTCAATTTCAGCAAAAATATACAACATATTTAATTTTGAATTGAATAGACCTTGGTACCATTTAGTGAGATCACTGTAGCAAAAACTATCTAGTAATGCCAACTTTCTCTCTTAAACCGATTCCAATATTGAGAAGTCAACTGTAAGAATCCACTTTGTTTAAATATCTGACTTCGTTTGTTCTCACAGACTGTTATCTGACTCTTCCTTAAAGGAGCAATAGGCAAGATTCAGAGGAAATTCAACTAATTGACAAGAATTTGATAAGACTGATCAGTTGTTTTCTGACCGGCAGGTTGACCAATTTTGGACAGCCAACTACAATCAAGCAAACTCCTTGAATTTTGTTTTTTATTTTAGAACAATTTGCTTTTCAGATAGATGCTGGAATGTTATGAATCATTTGCTCTTTTTTTTACTTAATCATTTACAGAAAAATTCCCTACTGTTCCTTTAACAAATACAACAAACAAATACTGTTAACAACATTGGTGTCTGTTCAAAACAGTGTGCTTCTGGTATCTGGTGAGCAGAAAACAGAACAGTAGATTTGTATTCTGCTATTAGGCTTGTGGTTCTGCTCCAACAGCCTGAATTTACAAGCTGTACAAGTCTGACCCCTGGTGGTCAACCAAGAGTTTGTCATTTCTAAAGAAACTCCATGAGCTGAGTTTTGTGTTCTTGAGTGTACACTGTGGCAAAAACAAATTCAAAGGAGCAAACTGAGCTTCTTAAAAACATTAGTATTAATTCTTAAACACATTTTCATGTCTGGGTCCTACTCCTACATTTAGCTGCCATCATCCTGGAGAGAGAAGCAGAGGACCTCTGGGATCGAACCCGGACCCTTTGGACACCCTAACCACTAGACTAACCCCGCCCCCGTACATACACATGTATTAATACACACGTCTTTAATCCTCTGTGTTACTGTGTGGTTCAGGTGAGGCTGACCTGGATGCTGTCTGTGATGCCTGCCTTCCCTACCTGAGCTGTAGACAACCAATCAGCCTTCAGGAGGCGTGTCTAAGGTAGCAGCGCTACAGTCAACTGATTCTCACACACACTCACTCACTCACTCACTCACTCACTCACACACACACACACACACACACACACACACACACACACACACACACACACACACACACACACACACACACTCTATTCATAAAATGGTATATCTAATGGCCTGCATGTGATTCATTTCGTGCTGAAAAGTAATTTGGCAAAAGAAAATGGGTGAGGGTCAAGAAATGTTGCAAAGTCCCACCAATTGGATTCAAGCAAAGCCAGCACGATGGGTGAAATATGAACACATGAAATCCTATTGAGATCCTGCACCCAAGTGAAAAGGTGGCTCCGTGTGTGGCTGACCCCTCCCCTTCCTGCTCCCTGCCAGCGTGTTCCGTCACCTGATCCAGGTGGACCCGGACGCCTTCTGGCTGACGCTGAGCCAGCTGCACGCTCCCTTCCCGTACGCCCCACCCCATCCACACCTCCAGCCCCTCCAGCTGGGCGGGGCGGGCCCCACCCGGGACCAGTACACACACAACCTGGACCGCCTGCTGAGGGACGCCTTCGGGGCCCCCGGCTCCCTGACCCCCGGGTCTCTGGGATGATGGGCGGCTGGACGACCAATCAGATGAAGCCCAGTGTGGACGCGTGCTGTGCTGTTTCGTCAGGTCATCACGTTACTGACTGGTCAAACTGGTGTTGTGGAACTGCTGCTGTGGTTTCATAGACACACCAGCAACCTGCTGCTCTGAAGACACTTGCTCAAGGGCACGCTGTCATTCATTGCAATGAAGATGAAAGTGTGAATATAAAACAAGCATTAGTCGCTCCAACATGGCTTGTGATCAGGTAGCTGATATCAATGATGTGTTACCATGTTTACACACCGTGATATCCTGATTTACTCACAAATGAGTTACATAGCAGAACTTGATTCTGTTTAAAGAAAACAACCACAGGACCTTTAAACATTTAATATTAATATTTTTAGATTTGTTAATAAAAATGTAATGAGGATTTCAAATTATTGTTTCTTATACAAATTATTATTGATTTGACAAAGAATAGGGTTAAGAGTGGGAACGTACATTCAAATAATGGTTACATTTTTTTTCTTAATGATTTACACCAACATATAGAATTATAAATTTTAAGTGGTATTATCAAAAGATCAGAAAAGTTCAGGGCAAACACTGCCATCAAAAATATTACAGAAGAAACAATTGATTGGCAATAGTAATTATTTATTCATCAGTCCCAAAAGTAATTTAATATCAGTTCCATGTCTGTTAAAAGAGACCAACTCCAAATTAAATCCAAATAAAACATAAGCACAAAAGCTTCTTTAAAAAAAAGTTTAAATTCACTGAAGCAAACACAGCTGAATAGACACTAGATTTACTCTGTATGTGTGTGAATGCATGTATATGCATATGTACCTTCAAAAGTGTTCCTTCAATAACACAAACCTAAGCTTCTTGGATTTCTGAAGCGACAATGTCTTGTTTGACCACTTGGGTTCAGACTTGTACAGCTTTTAAAATCAGGCCCTATCTTAACAGAGTAGCATTACAAGATAATTGATATCCAAGTGTTTTGTAGCGATCACACTACATGGTACCAAGGTCGAAATACAATTCAATATTTAAAAAAAACAATCTTGTTCAAACCGCCTTTTACCACATGTGTTAAGAAATGAACATTTCCTGATCTTGACACCGTTGAGGGGACAAAGGCGGCCATAGATAGAGACCTAGTGTGGTTTGCAGCGACTGAAAACCAGCCAATCACAGCTCTTATGGGATGGCGGAACCCAACAAGTATGAAACAAAAAGGGTGATGTATGTTGGCATTAAGTGAAGAGGAACATGTTCAAAATAAGCACAACTAAATAATTTTATCAATAATTTTATTCAATTCTTTTCACAAAGTACCACGTTTTGGGCTTCACATCCCTTATCTGTATGTAGCCTGGCATCACCAGACGAATTGCAGACTGTTGCAGAGCAAATTAAACATGAGTTTGCAAGATTGTTCTGGTTCCCAGGATATCAGCCTCCAGCACCAAGAGCAACTGTGGAAACATTTTATTTAAAGGTAACAAGAAAAGCATCTATGTACAGCTCCAGCAGTGACCAGTTAAGTATTCATGTCCTCTCCTTTTAAGGAACACCTTGCAGCCAATCACAGCTCTTTTCTGATGGCGGAACCCAACAAGTATGAAACAAAACAGAAGATGTATAATGGCATTAAGTGAAAAGGTATATGTACAAAATACGCGCAAATGAATGTTTTTATCAGTCACTTTATTAAATTCTGTTCACAAAGCCCCCTCATAATGACTTCACAGCTCTCATCTGCCCATCGAGTCCATTTATATTGGTTCTGCTATACTATATCAAAGAGCTCAGCAATGACTTATGATGGGATAGTACAACACCAATAAATAGCATAAAGAGTGAAGGGAAGGTGTAAAATATACAACATATTTAATGTTGAACTGAATAGACCTTGGTACCATATACTGTGATCACTACAGCACAAATTATCTTGTAATGCCAACTTTCTCACTTCAACCGATTCCAATATTGAGATGTCGACTGTAAGAATCCACTTTGTGTTTAAATATCTGACTTAATTTGTTCTCACAGCCTGTTATCTGAGTCTTCCTTAAAGGAGCAGTAGGCAAGATTCAGAGGAAATTCAACTAACTGACAGGAATTTGATAAGACTGATTAGTTGTTTTCTGACCGGCAGGTTGACCATTTTTGGACAGCCAACTACAATCAAGCAAACTCCTTGAATTTTGTTTTTTAATTTAGAACAATTTACTTTTCAGATAGATGCTGGAATGTTATGAATCATTTGCTCTTTTTTTTACTTAATCGTTTACAGAAATTTTGCCTGCTGTTCCTTTAACAAATACAACAAACAAATACTGTTAACAACATTGGTGTCTGTTCAAAGCTGTGTGCTTCTCGTATCTGGTGAGCAGAAAACAGAACAGTAGATTTGTATTCTGCTATTAGGCTTGTGGTTCTGCTCCAACAGCCTGAATTTACAAGCTGTACAAGTCTGACCCCTGGTGGTCAACCAAGAGTTTGTCATTTCTGAAGGAAACTCCACAAGCTGAGTTTTGTGTTCTTGAGTGTACACTGGCAAAAAATATTTCGAAGGAGCAAACTGAGCTTCTCAAAAAGTTTAATATTAATTCTTAAAGACATTTTCATGTCTGGGTCCTGCTCCTACATTTAGCTGCCATCATCCTGGAGAGAGAAGCAGAGGAACTCTGGGATCGAACCCGGACCCTTTGGACAGCCTAACCACTAGACTAACCCTGCCCCGTACATACACATGTATTAATACACATGTCTTTATTCCTCTGTGTTACCGTGTGGTTCAGGTGAGGCTGACCTGGATGCTGTCTGTGATGCCTGCCTTCCCTACCTGAGCTGTAGACAACCAATCAGCCTTCAGGAGGCGTGTCTAAGGTAGCAGTGCCACAGTCAACCCCCCCGCCCCACACACACACACACACACTTCTTAAAATGTAATTGTAATTTGGCCAAGAAATGGGTGAGGGTCAAGAAATGTTACAAAGTCCCACCAGTTGGATTCAAGCCAAGCGAGCACGATGGGTGAAATATGAACACATGAAATCCTATTGAGATCCTGCACCCAAGTGAAAAGGTGGCTCCTTGTGTCGCTGACCCCTCCCCTTCCTGCTCCCTGCCAGCGTGTTCCGTCACCTGATCCAGGTGGACCCGGACGCCTTCTGGCTGACGCTGAGCCAGCTGCACGCTCCCTTCCCGTACGCCCCACCCCATCCACACCTCCAGCCCCTCCAGCTGGGCGGGGCGGGGCCCACCCGGGACCAGTACACACACAACCTGGACCGCCTGCTGAGGGACGCCTTCGGGGCCCCCGGCTCCCAGACCCCCGGGTCTCTGGGAGGAAGGGCGGATGGACGACCAATCAGATGAAGCCCAGTGTGGACGCGTGCTGTGCTGTTCCGTCAGGTCATCACGTTACTGACTGGTCAAACTGGTGTTGTGGAACTGCTGCTGTGGTTTCATAGACACACCAGCAACCTGCTGCTCTGAAGACACTTGCTCAAGGGCACGTCGTCATTCATTGCAATGAAGATGAAAGTGTGAATATAAAACAAGCATTAGTCGCTCCAACATGGCTTGTGATCAGGTAGCTGATATCAATGATGTGTTACCATGTTTACACACCGTGATATCCTGATTTACTCAGAAATGAGTTACATAGCAGAACTTGATTCTCTGCTTGAAGAGAAGAAACACAGGACCTTTAAACATTTAATATTAATATTTGTTGTTAATAAAAAGGTTAGACGATATCAAATTATTGTTTCATATTCGATTTATTAGTGATTTGACATAAAATAGGGTTAAGATATTCAAGAGATTGTACAAAACATTTAGTTTATAATTTATACAAAGATATAGAAATAAAATATGCTAAGTGGTATTTTGCAAAGATCAGAAAAGTTCAGGGTAAACACTGGCATTAAAAATATTACAGATGAAACATTTGATTGGCAATAGCAATTATTTATTCACCAGACCCAAAAGTAATTTAATTTAAATTCAATGTCTGTTCAAAGAGACAAAGGCTAAACCAAATCCCAATAATAAAATAAGCAAAATAAATAACTCAAGAGCTTCTTTAAAAATACATATATTCACTAAATCAAACACAGCTGAATATACAGTAGATTTACGGACTTCATTGCAATTTACTCTGAATGTGTGCGAATGCATATACCGTATACATTCAACAGTGTTCCTTCAGTATCACAAAACTAAATTGCTAGCATTTTTGAAGCGACAACGTCTTGTTTGACCACTTGGGTTCAGACTTGTACAGCTTGTAAAATCAGGCTCTTGGAGCCGCTGAAACAGTCTCAAGTAAAGACCTACAAGCCTGTTCAGACACAAGGACACAAGTCTACTGTTCTGCTATCTGAACACCGTGGAACAACTAGATCATTTACATAAGTGTTTTGTGGTGGTCACACCACGTGGTACCAAAGTCAAAATACAATTCAACATTTAACATATTTTTTAAACTTCTACATTGAACACATTTGTTGTAAATGTCGATTTCATTTTTTGAAGGGTGATCTTGACACCGTTGAGGGGAAAAAGGCAGCCTTAGATAGAGAACTAGTGTGGTTTACAGCGACTGAAAACCAACCAATGACTGTCATGACTGTTTACCACCTAACCTCAGCCTCCAGCACCAAGAGAAACTGTGGAAACATTGAAAAAACTAAAAAATAACAGAGTAAAAAGAGCAGCAAGTATGTACAGCTCCCGCAGTGACCAGTGAAGTATTCATGTCATCTCCTTTTAAGGAACACCTTGCAGCCAATCACAGCTCTTATCGAATGGCGGAACCCAAAAAGTATGAAACAAAACAGCTGATGTCTGTTGGCATTAAGTGAAGAGGTACATGTACAAAATAGGCACAAATGAATGTTTTTATCAGTCACTTCATTAAATTCTGTTCACAAAGCCCCCTCATACTGACTTCACATCTCTCATCTGCCCATTTATAATGGTTCTCCTCCCAGACCCTCGTTACCTTGAGGCAGTTCTGAACCTCACCACCGTCAGGTTCCCTTTCGCTCCAGGAGGGGTTATCCACTGACAGAACGGTTCCATCAACCCATCTCCACATCCCTTCTCTGGCCTCATCTGTCGCTCCGAGCCAGAAGTACGAGCCATACCTGCTAATGAAGTCCATCTCCTCTTTACTGTCCACAACCACCAGATCTGCTCCATGGGAAACACAGAACTTCCAGCTCTCATTCCAGGATCCCCACACGTTGGAAAACAAGTAACATTTACAACCAAACTTTACCCACCGATTTAGACAATACTGTTGACAAAGCAGTGCATTTCTATGTTCTGTCAAATTCTTCAGCCTTTGGCGAAGTTCCTCCATTTCTCTGTCCATGCTTACAGTCTTCTCCATGATGGTCTTCTCCATGGCGGTCTTCACCTTGATGGTCTTCTCCATGGCAGTCTTCTCCATGGCGGTCTTCTCCTTGATGGTCTTGTACTGCACTGCCAACCCAAGCAGTCCAGCCAGCAGGACAACAGACAGCAGGCCCAGAAGCACCACCACAGCCCTGATCGGACACCCAAGAGGGCTCACAGCGTCCGGCTGCTGACTTCTTCCTGTTCTCAGAGACATGGAGGACTCCTCTGTCCCCACATAGTCCTGGTGTTGATCTCTGAGGCTCTCAAGGCTAGCGTAGATGTCCACTATCCTCTCCTCGACCTCTCCTTGTGTATACCTGGCCTTGGTCATCATGTTGGGCCTGGCGTAAATCTCCTCAGCCATATTCTGGTCAAAACTGTTTTCACAGAGTTTATCTTATCGTCCTACTCCTACGAGTGGTTGGTCTTTCTGTGCGTTCTGTATGCCAGCATGCCAAAGTCTTAACACCCACTATCACCAAACAGGAAGTCTTTTAACCAGATGTTACTTTCTACTTCTGCTTAAAAAGGCACTGTGTCAGTGGTGTGTGCAATGCATCACTTAGTGTCATATCAGCAATGTTCAGATTGTTCTACATACTTAAAAGGGATCAAAGTACACAATAAGACATGGTTGAAATACATATGTTTGCCATAAGCCTATGCAAAAATAAGATGGTAAAGGTTAGATGATTTCAAAATATGGTCTAATATACAATGTTTGGTAATATATATATATATATATTTATATATATATATATATATATGAAAAGTTCAGGGCAAACACTGCAATTAAAAGGATTGAAGCTGAAGAAATAGTGGACTTTCAACAGAAACCTTCATCAGTCCCAAAGCAAATAAAAGATTGGTTCAATGTGGAGCCGCTGAAAGAGTCCAAGTGCAGACCTACAAGCCTGTTCAGACACCAGGACACAAGACTACTGTTCTGCTATCTGAACACCGTGGAACAACTAGATCCTTTATAAACAAGTGTTTTATAGTGATCACACCACATGGTACCAAAGGATAAATACAATTCAATATAAAAATCAATCTAGTTTAAAACATCTGCTTTGAACACATTTGTTATTAATGTCCATTTCATATTTTGAAGGGTGATCTTGACAACATTGAGGGGACAAAGGCAGCCCTAGATAGAGAACTAGTGTGGTTTACAGTTACTGAAAACCAGCCAATCACAGCTCTTATGGGATGGCGGAACCCAACACGTATCAAACAAAAGGTTTGATGTATGTTGGCATGAAGTGAAGAGGTACATGTTCAAAATACACTTAAATAAAAGTTTTTATCAAACATTTTATTTAATTATTTTCACAAAGTACCACATTTTGGGCTTCACATCCCTTATCTGTAGCCTGGCATATCCAGACTAATTGCAGACTGTTGCAGAGCAAATTAAACATGAGTTTGCAAGATTGGTCTGGTTCCCAGGATATTAGCCTCCAGCACCAAGAGCAACTGTGGAAACATATTTTTCAAAAAAGGCAACAAGCGCAGCATCTATATACAGCTCCTGCAGTGACCAGTGAAGTATTCATGTCATCTCCTTTTAAGGAACACCTTGCAGCCAATCACAGCTCTTATTGAATGGCAGAACCAAACAAGTATGAAAAAAAAACTGCCGATGTCTGTTGGCATTATGATGTACAAAATAGGCACGAAGAAATGTTTTTATAAATCATTTTATTAAATCACGTTCACAAATTACCTTGTTGAGGCGCTGACAGTTTTCACTTGCCCATTTATATTTGTTCTGCTCCCAGACCCACGTTAACATGAGGCAGTTCTGGTCCTCACCACCGTCAGGTTCCCCTCTGCTCCAGGAGGGGTTATCCACTGACAGGACGGTTCCATCAACCCATCTCCACATCCCTTCTCTGGCCTCATCCGTCGCTCCGAGCCAGAAGTACGAGCCATACCTGCTAATGAAGTCCATCTCCTCTTTACTGTCCACAACCACCAGATCTGCTTCGTGGGAAACACAGAACTCCCTGCTCTTATTCCAGGATCCCAACTCGTTGGAAAACAAGTAACATTTACAACCAAACTCATCCCAACCACTTGGACAGCACTGTTGACAAAGCAGTGTGTCTCTCTGTTCTGTCACATTCTTCAGCCTTTGGCGAAGTTGCTCCATGTCTCGTTCCATGCTTACAGTCTTCTCCATGATGGTCTTCTCCATGATGGTCTTCTCCTTGATGGTTTTCTCCATGTCTCTGTCCATGCTTACAGTCTTCTCCATGACGGTCTTGTACTGCACTGCCAACCCAAGCAGTCCAGCCAGCAGGACAACAGACAGCAGGCCCAGAAGCACCACCACAGCCCTGATCGGACACCTAGGAGGGCTCACAGCGTCCGGCCGCTGACTTCTTCCTGTCCTCAGAGACATGGAGGACTCCTCTGTCCCCACATGGTCCTGGTGTTGATCTCTGAGGCTCTCAAGGCTAGCGTAGATGTCCACTATCCTCTCCTCTCTCTCTCCTTGTGTATACCTGGCCTCGGTCATCATGTTGGGCCTGGCCTCAGCCATATTCTGGTCAAAACTGTTTTCAGAGTTTATCTTATCGTCCTACTCCTACGATTGGTTGGTCTTTCTGTGCGTTTTGTATGACAGCATGACAAAGTCTTAACACTCACTTTGAACAAACAGGAAGTCTTTTAACCAGATGTTACTTCCTACTTCTGCTCATAGAGGCACTGTGTATCTTTTTGTGTCAGTGGTACTTGTGCTGCATCACTTAAGATCATATCAGCAATGTTCAGATTGTTCTACTTACTTCAAAGACATCAAAATATACAGTAAGACATGGTTGAAATACATGTCTGCCATAGGCCAATGCCAAAATAGGATGTTAAAGGTTAGATGATTTCAAAATATGGTTTAATATACAATTTGTTTAGAGTGAGAGATATTATATAATGTTTGGTTTTAAAGATTAAAATATATATATATGATTGGTTCAATGTGGAGCCGCTGAAAGAGTCCAAGTGCCGACCTACAAGCCTGTTCAGACACTAGGACACAAGACTTCGGTTCTGCTATCTGAACACCGTGGAACAACTAGATCCTTTATAAACAAGTGTTTTATAGTGATCACACCACATGGTACCAAAGGATAAATACAATTCAATATAAAAATCAATCTAGTTTAAAACGTCTGCTTTAAACACATCTGTTATAAATGTCCATTTCATATTTTGAAGGGTGATCTTGACACCGTTGAGGGGAAAAAGGCTGCCCTAGATAGAAGACTAGTGTGGTTTACAGCGACTGAAAACCAACCAATGATGTCATGACTCGTTACCACCTAACCTCAACCTCCAGCACCAAGAGCAACTGTGGAAACATTTTATTTTTTTAAAGGCAACAAGAGCAGCATCTATGTATAGCTCCTGCAGTGACCTGTGAAGTATTCATGTCATCTCCTTTTAAGGAACACCTTGCAGCCAATCACAGCTCTTATCGAATGGCGGAACCCAACAAGTATGAAACAAAACAAACTATGTATGTTGGCTATATGATGTACAGAATACGCGCTAAGAAATGTTTTCATCAATCATTTTACAAAGTTGTATTCACAAAGGACAAAGTTTTGGTCTTCACAGCTCTCATCTGCCCATCGAGACCATTTCAAATGGTTCTCCTCCCAGACCCTCGTTAACATGAGGCAGTTCTGGTCTTCACCACCGCCAGGTTCCCCTCTGCTCCAGGAGGGGTTATCCACTGACAGGACGGTTCCATCAACCCATCTCTAGATGGGAGAAAGGCAACCAGGAACTTGACTTTATAGAGAATTTTCTGGATTGGAAGCTAGGTCTTGACATCCTACTTCAGTCGTAAGGCACTCGCAGAATTGGGTTTTTATTACAGAACATTGGATTTACAGACAGCTGCTACAGTTTTAGAAGTACTTTGATCATTTGAACTTAACTATTGTGCAGAAATGTTGACTACTGTTCCTTTAACCACAATTTTCCTTTCGGGTAAAGATAAAGAGTCAGCAACAAAGAGGTAGGCAGAGAGAGAGAGAGAGAGAGAGAGAGAGAGGGAGAGAGATGAAGACAGAGAGGTGGAAGAGATAAGCTGAGTCATTAAAGTTACAGCTAGAGGATTAGGGTTCTTCACATTCAGGCTTAGAAACCCATCAACTCCCGGAGGCGGCTTCACTCGTTTTTGGAATAAAACCTCGGAAACAACCAGTAGATACAAACACGACAAACACAAAAATAAAGATTTACAATTGAAAATGGATAAGAACGTTACGCAAGAGAAAACGAAACATTGTAAATCAGCGCAATCTCCGTGACAGTATCTCGGACCAAAGACAGAGAGCCGCAGACACAGCATCTCCCAAGACACTGCAGTGTGCGGAAAGAGCCTCATCTGTCCTCGGATCAATGCTCCCAGCCCAGCTCATGCTCCTAACCCACCCAATGCTCCCAGCCCAGCTCATGCTCGTAGCCCACCCAATGCTCCCAGCCCAGCTCATGCTCCTAGCCCACCCAATGCTCCCAGCCCAGCTCATGCTCCTAGCCCACCCAATGCTCCCAGCCCAGCTCATGCTCCTAGCCCACCCAATGCTCCCAGCCCAGCTCATGCTCCTAGCCCACCCAACGCTCCCACAAGTCGTCTGGCTCCCAGGGTCCGGGTGTGCCTGGCGTATTTTCTCAGCCATGGCCTGGGGGAGTAGCTTCCGCTGGAGGTCAAGCGGTCCTTTGAGGATGGCTGGCGTGTCCCACAGCCTGTTCCACCTTGACACGTGGAACAGGCTGTGTCCTCGCCCAACGTCTCCCAACAGACCGGGCTGGGAGCTGTTGTAAAAGACCTTTGATTCCCCTCACCACTCAATGGCGGTGGCTGTGCATCCAGTTGGCTAGTCATTCATTCATTCATTCATTCATTCATTCATTCATTCATTCATTCATTCATTCAGGTCTCCTCTAATCCGGCACCGACGTTGTTCTATCGGAAGGTCGATGAACTGGCCGGGCGTCCCTGCCCAAGGCCCCCTCTACTGGTATGGGACAGCACATGGACATACCATTCATGTTCCCTTATACTGACGCCCTGTTAGAGATATAACCCCCTCCCTCATCGCCGGACCTACTTAGTACAGGAAGCAAACAAGAGCGCTCCACAGGGTCAATGGCTTTCTCTGGATCCAGAGCCATAACACCCACAGCGCACTTAGGATTCCCTGCCGGATCAATAAAGTCATCTGTATCTGTGTGCTGTAAGTTTGTCAAATGTATGCATTGTTAAAAATAGCTGTAGTCCTAATCAACGGCTGAAAAACAAAAACACGGTCATTGGTGAGGATTCAAGATGAACATCAACAAAAGGTTTATGAGATGATTTCAACTTGTTTTGTATACAATTTATTATCGATTTCACAAAGCCGTACATTAAGAGTGAGAACAGACATTCTAGAGGTATTATACATCTTTTCGTTTTTATTACAGTGATCTTTCTACAAAAACAATAGAAATGATTCAGACTGTGGCTAGCGGTCATTCTTTTTCTCCTGTCCACGGTGATAGCGTACAACAACAGTAGCAGTGGGGTGGTTTGTTTAGCTGTGAATAGAAAAAAAATTAAAAAGGAAATTACGACAGCAAATAATTGCCTAGCTGTATTGATCGCAAGCCGTGATCGCAATCCAGCAATGTTCTGCCAACGTTTTCTCTGTCCCACCCACCCAATTGTAAAAATGTTCATCAATGCACTGCTGAATTTCTTAATTACGTTGCAGGTTATCCTTGCTTTACACAATGGTCTTGGTATACAGACACCTACACTTTATAAAACAGGTCCTGGCGTTTCTAGGTATTGAATAGGCCTAAAGTTTCAGTTGTGTGGTTGAATCAGGGAAAGCTTTTGCTGAGTGTAATGGAAAAATGCATATGTTGGTTTGTTTTAATCATTGAAGCTTAGTTTTCTATTCCTTGTATTATCTAGCCATCCCATCTGTTAACTGGTTAACCTTTTCCCTGGGGTGAACCGGACTCCTGTGTGTCAACATTGGCAACGACAAGAGCATGTATGTCTTTGGAGAGCAGCATTAAATAAAATGAAGAAATCACTTCTTTGGGAGGGAGAATTTTCTCTTTCAAACAATTGTTTCTATGTGTATTGCCTGAAATAGGCCACTAAAGGGTCATTGTCTTACGAAAATCATTTAAGATAACAGAAACAAACGAAGAATCACATATGCACTATATTTATATATAAATAATTGTGTACAGTTATTTACACATGCGCATAAGATACCTGTTAGTGTGAGATTTCGTTGATATAGAACCGGGGACAGAACAGGAGAAACCGTGGTACTCCTAAACTCTTGAATCAACTTGGTATTTCTGATACTTTCTACTTTAAAACATACCAGCCCAGAAGGTACTTCCTGGACCCATTTGAACACCACATCCAAGTCTAGAGTGAAGTTCCACGGGGAGGTTAAAAATGTCGAGCGGAGTCCAAAAGAGGCGACCAATCAGCCGTCTCGTATCTATAATTAGAAATGAACAAAAGGAAATCACGGGGGGAAAAAAAGGTTTCTTCCGACTTTCTTTTTTTACCCACGATGCATTAGAAATGGTTCTGCTACTTGGTGGTGGAGTCTGGAATAAGGATGGAGGTATAACATTAAAAATGGTTGTTTTATTCTGTGGCCACGGTTACGGTCCAGCCGGTGTCGAGGGCAACGATCCGGGTCAACGCGACGCGTGACGGG